>CAKAOH010020544.1:0-127203 GCA_916701665.1 Sebastiscus tertius
CTTTGCTTAATCAAGAAGAACCTCGCTCTCCTATCAGCAACCCCCAGTTTGCTCTTCAGCTCCTCCCTTCTCCCTCCTCTCTCCATCTTTTTTACACACACACACCTCAAAACCCATTCAGCATATCCCAAGCTACTGCGGTATGATTATTCATACGGCAATGAGGCTGGATCAAGCTGGCGAGGCTGCCACGGCGCGATGGGAGTGTTTCCGGATGATGACTTTGGAGTCCTGCAGCTTCTCTGCCAAGAAGCAGGGAATTCGAACTTAATCAGGGCGAGACACCCCTCCCTCCTCCGTCTCCCAGAGAGAGCTGCACAGGGTCGAGGCCAAAATAGGAATAGAATGAGAGAGACAAAAGTCAAAGAGGCGACGCAACACCCTGCACGCTCCCTCGCTCTGTTTTCCTCATAGGGAGCCAGAGGTTTTCTCCCATGAGTGATGGGTTCATGCTTAGGGCTATTGGAGAAACTTTTTTCTGTTTCAATCAAAGAGGGGACATTAGTAAGATGAGCTTGGCTCTAGTCTATCAGTCTTAACATCTTATCTCTCTGACACACACACACAGTGTTCCAAATTTCCACACACCAAGGCTGTTGTCCATCCATCACTATGTTCCACCGAAGCCCAGACGGTGAGCTCTGTATAGCAGGCCTCCCCCAGCCCTCAGCTCGCCCCCTGTCCGCAGGACATGGTCACACCAAGGGGAGGAGGAGGAGGCAATGATCGGCCCTGATCAATAATACATCGACTGCATTAAAGCGTATGAATAAGTCATGGGCGGAAAGAACCCAATCGTACACACACACACACACACACACACACACACACACACACACACATACAGGGCAAAGTGATCTTTTACTTAGGCCAGGGAAGATGAACAGACAGGAAAAGAGAACAAAGCAAGGGCTCTAAGTTGTAGGGAATTTATCACCCACCCACTGACATTTTGTTGCATGTTGAAGCTCCACTCTGTCTTTCCTCTCGACCACCACCACCACCACCCTCTCTCTCTCTCCTCTCTCTTCTCTCTCTCTCTCTCTCTCTCAAGTAATGGCCTTTTTCCTGCGGGTGGAATAAATAAGTTATTACATCTATGTGTCCTAAGGCTTAGCAAGGACCGTTTGAATATAAATAGTTCATTTGCCTCCATAGTGCAGGCCCCCGCTTTGTGACATATAAATATATTTGTAATTACTTTTTTTCTTTTTTCTTTTTTTCTTTTTTTTTTTTTTTTTTTTTTTACGAAGAGCAAGGGGGTGACTGTTTTGGTTGACTGGAGATGCAAGATGAAATTGCCTTACACAAATAAGTCTGCTAACGTTTTAACACCCAAACACCATGTCAGACAGGAGGTAGCTGCGTGAGGGCGCCGGGCTTAGCTCAATGCAGACTCACGTGTGTTGCGCTGACTATAAAGAATGAACACGCCTGTGTGATGCTGCAGACACGTTGAATACTGAGTCAAACTGGTGTGGTACAGTAAGTACAAGTGGTAACTTTGCCAAGAATTTGAATGGGAACAGAATAATGTCTCGCATGTGTAGAGATGGTATAGCTACGCAGCTAATCCTGCATGAATGCCTTATACACTCTGTCCAACATCATCATCCCTTCTTTTTGGCAGTCAGTAAGTTGGCACGTGTTGCATGTGTATGTGTCTGTATATGCAAATTGTTACTGCTTTGTTAAACTCTAAAAGTGTCATCTATAACTTCACCACGAGGCGTTTGAGTTAAAGCTGCCCTTTGATGAGATGCCCTGTTGTGTGTTTGTGTTGTGATGCTGTGCTGTGCTGCTCGAGGAGGTGCAAGAGGGGAAAAGGAAGCAGCTCTTTGTTTTTGCCAACAGAAGTATGTCAGACAGGAATACTCTGGGAGCAGCGCTCACAAAGATATCGCAGCCTATTAACTGACGTGTAGATTTTTTTTTTCTCAAAAGGTTGTGCTGCAATACAGCAGCACGGGCAGGAAACGGAGACGCAACAGTACAGTGTTGAAGCAAGTGAGGGGGAGAAGCAGAGATGGATGGATATTTGTCCTTGACAGAGTGATAACAGATTTATAGAGACAACAGAATATTACTAAGTCAATAAGTTTATGTAGCATAATTAGCAGCTTCCTTGTATAAAGGATTACATAGAGTATTTTTTATACATGTCCTAGACAACATGATGTGTTAAAGAGAAAAATCACAAAAAAAACAATCACCAATTTAAAACGCTGTACGTTAAACTAAAACTGGAAAACATTTCACACGCCGTCACATTGAGTTATATCGTACAACTGACTGTTTTGCGTCATGACTAGCCGTCTCATCTTCTTGCTGCTGTTACATTAACTTCTCTGTGTTTGAATGTTTTTTTGTTAATGCTCGCTGCGCTTGTTATGGGGAATGATTCATTTGTTTCACTTACTGTGTTCTGTAACCATTAATGTGAGAGATAATATTGCTTGCTCTACAAATTACCTGTTGCTTTATTGGTTGTCTTGAACCACTATCCCTCCAAATGTAATAACTAGAGAGCAAAGCATCCGCACTGTGGTTACATACAAATATATAGCTGTTCAACTGACAGTGAATGTTATGTTTTTTGATTAAATTTTTTATATCCAAATACAGCTTCATTTTGTAACAATATCAGTTCTGACCATAGACTGTATGTATAGATGGAGGACACATCTCCACTTCCTCCCACTATACAAAAGTGAAGCCAAAATATCCTGGATACGGATGCCGGCATATCCAGATTTTGATGTCATTTGGAGCCAGAGTCTCCGCGGTAGTGATCGGGGGGCTGAAGCCGCGGTATCGAGATCCCGTCCACACACCCGCCCGAGCCAATGGCCATGGCCGCAGCTTGCTAGCGAGCCACCTAGCTGCTACATTAGCACCACGGTAGCTGTTTGGCTAGAAAGACACAACAACTAACCATAATATCTCTACAAATATATTTATCATCGAATTGACACATGTTCTATTACACAGACTTGTGACGTCATGGAAAGTTAAAGTTACATCTCCTCTCTTGTACAATTCCAGAGCCTCGGCCTCTGCAACTACTTCGCAAAGAGCATCTGTCAATCATGACGTCACACCCCATTTTTATAGCATCAAATAACTAATTAAAACCAAACTTATCAGAAAAACACTTGAAAATACATCAGCGTGATAAGAACTACCTAAAATGACATAAACCATCTTTGGGAAAAATGTATTTGACGTGTACTTTGACTTTGTAGTTTGGCCCATGTCCCATCCGCTAACATGGAGGGGTCGGGATTTATGACCTATACTGCAGTCAGACACAGGCGAGCGATTGGGATGTTTTGGCATCAATTTTGGGGAGCTGTCATGTCGTCCATCTTTATACACAGTCTGTGGTTCTGACCTTGAACTTGTCGATTGTATCAGTTCTAGATCAAAAAAGAGTGCACCGTCAGTCAAGCTGCCAGCCGTTCACTTTAATTTCTACTCTATTTTGTGCCCTATGAAGCCGTACATCAGGATGACAACAGAGATTTGAGTGGAATACACTTTGATTCTTGCTTTGATAGATGACGGTAAAATTCACAAATATAAATGCAAACTAGCTGTCCAAGGTCAAAGGAAGTGATTGTTTTAAAAGAAACATTTGAGTGGGGAAATTAGATGGCATAGCTCTAAAGTGAATTGAATCTCATTGAATTAAACAGCACCCCCCCGCCCCATACAGTAAGTGTGTGTTTAGAAAAACATGCTGACACATCAGTCTTTTGAAAATGGCTGTGCCGTAGACGTATGGGGGGGGGTGGGGAACTCATAATGTGAAGGATGGAGGGTGGAATGAGAGAAGTTACAGCTGCATCTCAGGGAGGAGCAGTACTCTGTCACCCTTACGACATTGTCCAATTAGAGCATATGATTAGTGTAGACTGTCTCCAGTGAAATTGAATCCATCAGCCAGGCTCGGATTGCTACAGGTCCCTGCGATTTAGCTATCACTTTGTCTCTGTCACCGCAGAGCTGCTAATATAAAACCGACAGAATGGATGATTTCTACTTAAGGCGCAGCTTGATTGAAGCTGATTGCATTTCACAAAGGTTTATTATGTTTCTGTAATATGTGCGCGTGGCGGGAGGAGGGTGTGTGTGTTTGTGAAAGAGAAGGAGAAGAGTTGGAGGAACTTACAGTCATGTAATTTGTCTGTGTTCTGTTTTTGCTATGGTTTTTTCCCCAGGCTACCAGAGCCGAGGGCAGACCCCATGGACCCACGAGACCTCGACGACAATGATTCTGGACCATCCATGGACCACGCCCCCTGATACCAGCACACTAGACTCCTACTACATCCACCTGTCCTTCAATGTCTGCTTCAGCCAGCCGTCAGCCCTGTTGAGCTGTCAGACTGGCCCTCTCTCTCTCTCGCTCTCTCTCTGTCAGCCATCTCCCCTCCTCCTCTTCCTCCTCCTCCTCCTCCTCCTCCTCCTCCCGATGCCTGCTGGCAGTGAGCTGACCTTGAAGAGCGCTGCTGCGACAAATATGGATGGCCACGTCTTTTCTGCTCTCAAACTTCTTCTTTTTTTTTTTTTTTTTAAATTCCTCGCTAGCTACTAACTTTCTTTAATTGAAGCACACAAGTTATATGCAATCAATTACCATCAGGCTCAATTTCCACAGCCAGTCAGATCCTTGGCTTACTGGCGAGCCTGGCTGACTCGGAGAGGAGTCTGGGTAGGCAGCCGAGCGGAGCATCTGTTAAGCCCCGACAGATGTCAGAAACGGGAGTATCGTGTGACGCGGCGTGCGCTTCACACTTCATTTATGCACAGTATCATTCTGTTTCGTTTCGACAAACATTCTGGACAACTTTTTGTCAGATGCCACAATGCCTTACGTCATCCAGAGAATATATTATAAAGGTGTTCTGGATGTCATATTTTGATTGTAAAAAAAAAAGAAAGTGTCTTTAGCTTTTTTCTATAATGTTGTCTATCATCATGTTGCCTTCACCCCTCCCTTTCCCTACTGTACAACCTCTGCCCTACCCGCTGATTCTTTATGCTTGTAGATTTTGCGCGTACTTCCTTGTGTGCTTGTCAGATCTATTATCCGAAGGGGGGACATTTTGACACCGATCGATCGGCGAATGTTGCTGAGTCTTTGTTAGATGAAAATCGAACTGTAATTTGACTGTGCAAAACAGCACTCCGGCAGTATCAGCTCTCGACGCACCGAAATGTAAAGGCTCATTACTCCTGGCCAATCTGCAGCGTATGACGGATTACGATCCAAGCGAGTGTGCGCACTTTCTACCTTGACCCGCTCAGCCATGGCCTTCATTCACGATGTACCGCCGCAGGTCCGTCTGTGTCAGCAGTTTGTTTTTAATGTGATTGATTCTGTTGCCTTACTGTACATTTAAAATTGAAAGCGGTGTCACCCGTAATATGTGGGAAATGTTTGACAACGACATGACTTCACTGTGCTGGAGCGCTGCACTAAGATGCACTGAGAGTTGTATACCCACCCAAGGGAGATGTCGGTGTGTCAACAGCCTATTGAAATAACTCTGTCTTTATTCTAGTGTAACAACAGACGTAAGTCTGACTCTCTGATGTTACCTCTTGTTTTTATTTGTCTATTTTTGTCTTACAGTAAATCTATAAATAAACAACCAGTTTCTTAGATTGGATATTGAAGATGACATTCATATTTTCACTTAAAGCTGCAGTAGGCAGAATGTTTTTGGCATCATTGAAAAAAATCCCATAATAACCTTTCAGCATATTGTAATTCAAGTGTTCTGAGAGAAAACTAGACTTCTGCACCTCCTCATGGCTCTGTTTTCAGGCTTTAAAAAATCTAGAGACTTTGGCCAATCACAGGTCACTTCAGAGAGAGAGAGAGCGTTCCTATTGGCTCATTCAATGGAGGCAGCTGTCAATCACTCGCAAACTCCGATCAAACGGTCAAACTAGGCAGCGCTGATCAAATATGAATCAATATTCTGTTACTATAATGCCTATTTCTCGCTTAAATGTTTTCAGAAACATCTTGTAGTGTACTGTTTAGCTGTAAAATGAGAAAGTTTACTCCGGCTGGTGGGCGGTGCTTGGTATTTCCTCGACTGATCTCAACGTGACTGCTGGGTCACAAACTTTCTTTTTACAGCTAAACAGTACACTACAGGATTATCCTGAAAACATTTGAGGCGAGAAATATGCTTTATAGTAACATAATATTGATTCATATTTGATCAACGTTGCCTAGTTTGACAGTTTGTTGGTAGTTTGCGAGTGATTGACAGCTGCTCAGAGACAGCTGGCTCCAGCTCGGCTCTGATTGGTTGTTTTCCTTTAGTCTGTGAAATCTTGCAGATGCCATTAGGAGCACCGAAGGACACCAAGGCACATGTTTTTTTTTCTTTCAGATTACCTGTCTCATGCACTACAGTCAGGATAAAGTGACCGTTTTATAAAAATCATATTTGCTCCAGTTCTACCTACTGCAGTTTTAAGGAACAATTCCTGCATTTTTTTTTTTCTCGTGCACAAAACCACCAACACCTGAAAACCATCAGTCATCCAAGAGAGTAATATAAAAAACTTCCATGATTTATGGAGACAGGAGGAGAGATGAAGTGCTGTAAAGAGGGGATTCAGGAAGGGGAGTCTTCCTTCATCAAAATGCAAAGCAGCAACCCATCCACATCAGACTGGGAATAGTAGGTTTGGAAACAAAGGAGGAGGGGGGGAGACTTCTTTAGGGTCTCTGCTTCTCTCCACAGATGCATTTAAATGCAGACTGGTTTCATTCCTACAGATCCAGACGAGCCAGGACCCACTTTCATCAACTCGCAGCCTCAATCAGAAAGCCTTTGTCTCTCCGCTGTTCATTTTTCTTTCCCACTTTACTTCTCTTTGCCTCCTCAGAATCGCACACAGTTCGCTTCACACCTGCTTTCTACCAGCTTCATCTAGCCAAGAGTGCTTTCTCAGCATGTCTGATCTCTTCCGCATTGAGATATTGACTCAGAGAAACTCATTTAGCCGATGGTCATTGCTGTCTGGGTGGTGGTAACACATCTTGGTTTTGCATTCTCTTGTGAGTTTCCCTTTACAGAAATAATGGGGCTTAATGATTTACCGCGTGAGTCATTGATCCTCAACGTTCACTAAGCCACTGCTGACCGACCAAGCACCAGAGCACTCGAACCCTTTTAGAGATTTTTTCTTCTTCTTGTGTGTTTTAGTGTTTCTGCAACTAAATTGATTTCAGTTCGCTGCTAGCCAGATACGTGCTATCAAAGGGGTGGCTGGTTCTGGAGAATAATCATTATCCCGTCATCTGTGTGTCGCCTCGGTCATGGAGTCCAACCTGATCAAAGAAATAATAACAAACCTGAAGGGGCACAATGTGCCTGTTGTCTGGGGAGGAAATGGAGAGGAGAGGATTGTCTGATCTAATTTAGCCAGGGAGACCACAAGGCTCCCTTTTTTTTCCACACCCAATTACACCTGCTCCTCCACGTTCACTTCACTGAGCATGTTCACACTGAGGCACAAAGACGCGCAAAATAAACACGAGCGCAGCCGCAAGACCTGCGCCTTCCTGATGGGCGAAAAGAGACTATTTGTGCACTTGTATCGACATTAATTAATTGCTTCATGGGTCGTGAGATTGAAGTAGCTACGTGACGCGCTTGCTAGTGGTGATGCGGCTTTGATTGCCGCCTTTTAATAGAGCCTATTCCTCTCTGCCGTCATTTAGAAGACAGTTGGTGTCTTTGGCTTTCGCAGTAATGGAGCAGCTCCACCACCCACCAAACCCACCATGACTTCTGTTTATTAGCATGCAGGAGCTGGAAGAGAAATAGGAAATGCTTCTAATAACAGTGCACACATTGCTCTGAGATGTATGTGTATGTGTGTGTGTGTGTGTGTGTGTGTGTGTGTGTGTGTGCGCTGCATGTTTAAGTATTTGTGAGGATGTGCATTAGCCTGTGAAAAATGACAGTTTATTTGCAGAGACCTGCACCTCTTGTACCATTCAAGAGAATGTATTGCTTGTCTCACAGTAAATGCACTTTCTTATTCATCTTTCCCCTCGGCCTCTTTACACACACACACACACACACACACACACACACACAAACACATGAAAACAAAGGAAATAGGCATCAGTCAAGGGATGCCAGTCTGGATTTTTACATTTTTCCGCTGTTTGCTTTTGGTTCAACCACCCACTGAAACCGAGAGATGACTATTACAATACATGACATCACTCATGCTGTTGTGATAGATCTTTGAGTTTAACATTATCAGCCCTTATGTGGGTTTCCAATGTGTTTATATGCATTTTGGATATAAAGTGGGAGCTGGAGAGCAGTGATAATGAACATATTGACTAAGAAAATGATGCACATAACCCAAAAAAGTGACATTTCTCGATGCAGGGAAGTGCTCTCTATGTTTTTTATGCCTCCGTAATGGCGATAGCTGTGGCCGAAGGCATGTTTTCGGGTTGTCCGTACATACATACGTACGTACATACGTACGTCCGGTCCATTCTCGTTAACGTGATATCTCAGGAATGCCTGGAGGAAATTTCTTAAAATTTGGCACAAAGGTCCACTCAAGGATGAACTTATCAGTTAATTTGGTGATCAAAGGTCAAGGTCACTGTGACCTCACATCCGTCCCACTCTTGTGAAAGCGATATCTCAGGAACGCCTGGAAACTGATTAGAATTTGGTGGTCAAAGGTCACTGTGACCTCACAAAACACATTTTTGGCGATAACTCAAGAATTCACTTTCTAATTATGACAATTTCACAGAAATATCTAACAGGATATAATGATGAAGTGATGACATTTTGAACAGACATGGATGTAAACTGCAACTTGACCAGTTGGCGGAGGCGTACAACCGCGTGGAGATAATTCTAGTTGTTTGTATTTTCACTCCCAACTCTCACCTCCAGCTTGTCTCCATTTCATTTAATGATGCTCAGCAAAGGGCTTAAGCACCTCTGAGAAACGCCAACAGGGGATGAATCAATCTCTTCCCAGTCGTCGATTTTTGGCTCACATGAGATCCAGCCAGTGAGAAGTTTGAAGCAGATTGTGGACCATTCCAGCCTGACTGACGGCGGGCATCTGTCAGACGTTGGCAGGTACAGACAGCTGTCTGGCAGCCTCGGCTCATGAACAATGACTGGGTGGAGACGAGATGGCCGGGGAATCCATCTCTCCTCTCGACAGCTCCCATCACTCTTGCATTCCCGAGTCAGCAAAGACACCTTAGGGCTTCTGTCTCTAACCTCTGTGCAATCTGTTCCTGTCTGAGTATCCTACTTGGACAAGTAAAGGAATTGTAGAATGGGAAGGGAAAAGGAGACTGAGGGGATGCTGCGATGAAAAGAGCAGCAGATGAGCAGGCTCATACCGGGCTTTTTAGAATGAGGATGAGTTTAGAGTTAAGCTTGCAACGGGGAGACATAAAACTGGTCACGTGCGAGGTGATAAAGATGGGGATCATGATGGCATGGTGGATGCGGTGGAAAGGAGCCGGCGATGCTCCGTTTCCTCCAGCTGATAATGGAACGTGCTTCTGAATAAAATGAACATCCCGCCTAAGATAACACCTACGGCTGCTCCTTCTGGGAGCTGTAACACATTATACTCTCTGTCACAGCTGTGATGAATCATCCTCACAACACGGATGAATGTAGAGGAGTGGGAGGCAAAATATAGCATCTCCAAAATCTCTGCCCAAAGGTACGTGGAAGAGGAAACAATACACGTCCGTATTGTAATATAAAAACGGAATATTCCATTTATTGGTTGACACGAATATGTCTGCATGTGTATGATGTCTAAAATGTTGTTTTAAAATCCTCAAGCTGGGAGAGTTTGACATCCGCCTACACTACAACTGTTCACAAAAACCTGCCGTCCCGACTTGATCCACTCATGTTTTCCCCCTCCGTCTCTTCGCCTGCTCTCCATCGTTGCTCATGCCTCTCATCATTCATGCTGTGTACACAGTCTGTACCTTTTCTGGTTGCCCAGGCTCCTCCGGAGCTTGTTAATTGTGTCGGTGACACAGGTCTGTGTGTGAAGCAGCGGTAGTAATTGCTCCGGCCTGGTCCGAGGTGAGGAAGGGTGCAGCCGTCTGGCCTCCAGGTCTGCCCCAAGGCTACGAGATTAGATACACGCCTCCATGTTTGATGAGATGGATAGCATTAGCAGTTTTATCAGGGACACTTGTACTGCTGTCTTCATTGGGTTTGCCAGATTATACTGCAGATACAGTATAAATACTGTATACTTTTTTTTTTTTACCAGTCGTTGGAAAGAAGTTTGAAAATATCATGATGACATTCAGATTACAGCAGGGTTATCCGTGTTATCCATCCAGTTGTATTTGTTTCTCTTCACTCTAATACGGGGAGCTCAAATGCCATCACTTTGCATAATTTGTAGACTCACATGCACGAGAGTGGAAGACTTAAACGCCTGCTGTTGTACAAATAGCTTTCCCTCAGTTAGTAGCTTAGTGTCAGCGGCCCCCATTCATCAAGCTGTTCTGGAGGAAAAGACTGGAGATTCTACCAGGGAAATTATCCTAAATAAATCAAAGGCAGCATTTGGAGGGATACCAGCGAAATCAGTCGACCATTTATATATAAAACACTCAAAATTATGCAGTTTGGTTTATTAAAAGGAAGGCTTGGCACACCTTGGTGAAAATTACTGAAGCAGGAGATGATATTTTTGTTCCAGGAGATGCTGTCGAGTCAGGGTTTTTTGGCACTCTCTCACAAGGTGTGGAGAAGGGAGGCGATCCTAAAAACGACCACTGAAGGCACAGGAATTTAAAGGAGCAGTATGTAGCATTTATGGGGATTTATTGGCAGAAATGGAATATAAAATTAATAAGTGTATTTCCTTTAGTGTATAATCACCTGAAAATAAGAGGCATTGTGTTTTTCATTACTTTATAATGAGCCGTTTATATCTAGATATGGAGTGGGTCCTCTTCACAGCGCCGGCCGTCATGTTTCTACAATAGCCCTGAACGGACAAACTAAACACTGGTTTGAGATGGGGCTGTTCACGTTTTCACATTTTTACCTCGACCACCGTGTAGTTCTCCTACACGCTTGGCACTCGGGAGGAGTTTCAGTTGCTTGCAATCTACAATCTCACCGCTAGATGTTGCCAAATACACACTGCACCTTTAATCAGATTAAGGCAAGGTGGCTCAATGGTGGCAAGTAGGTCCTGGCTTTAAACAAAGAGTATAGAAGCAATGGGCGAAACTCTGGTGCTTTTTTGACAATAGCTGCTAGATGGCGCCACAGTAGCGATTTCGCCATTTTGGACTGAAAACGCCAATGAGTCCATTGCCATGAATGATAACGAGACGTCTGTAAATCAGAGAATAACCTTTTTTGAGGTAAATCAATTTCCCAGTACGAATACTTAAATAGCCCTCATTTAAATCATTACAGTAAAATAGAAATAATTTTGTTTTACTTTTGCACAGCACTTTGTAGGCGGACGTTTTGCTGGCGTCCAGTTGTCACTTTCAGTCCAAAATGGCGGAAGCGTGGCTCTGCTGCTGGACGCCGACGTTGCAATGGAATGAACAATTGACTTTCACTTTTTAGCAACATACGTTCTTTGCATTAAACCCCAGCTTGGAGGACTTTCTTTATGGACTTTTCCTCCCACCCCAAAATACATACATGCAATGTGTCGGGAATGCACTCTAATATTACCCTTGACCAACGTACCGGCCTTAGACCTTGACTCGGTTGCTTAGGGCTGCGACACAGCTGCCCACTGTTGCTAAATGGGTCAAATACAGAGGACACATTTCCTCACAGTGACTAATGAAGTATAACAGAACAGGTGTCGCTTGAGTTTTAAACTTCAAGGTTGCATGAGTTGCTGCTGCCAAGAGTAGAGTTTTTATTGGCAGTCGTAGAAGTGGGTTTAAAGGATGTCATAGACATCTTTTTTGGACTTTTTTAGACTTTTTGGAAAGTGATGTAGGAAGCCATTGTGTTGGAGTATTTTAACCATTCTCAGGTCACAAAGAAACAATCTGTTCTATTTCACAATCTTAAGGAGCTAGAGCAGTGACAGTTCTGGCATCGGAAATGAAATTTGGCATTGAAAAAGGAAACATTGGCTCTGAAAAAAGTTCCACGGAACAATAAAACACAGGCATGAAAACACATTTTATTCTGATATTTGTTTTGCATTCTGATGTTTGCTTCAATGACTTCTGATTTTTTCTTCATGTCACTATTTTGTCAGTGTCAGTTGTCTTTTACGCTGACAGTTTGGCTGTGGGTTCAGAAGAGTGACGTTCTCTCCTTAGTATGCAGATTATATGTAAATCACGCTCTCCTCGCCTCCTCCACTCCACACCAAAACGGTGACAGAAAGTTGAAACTGGAAAAAAAAGATTGAAAAAGAAAATGTCATCGTAAAAAAAACACTTGACACAAAAGAGTGACATGAAGGAAAAACTCATTGAAAATTGAAAAACACATCAGAATGTAAAAAACATCAAAATTAGGGCTGTCGAAGTTAACACGATAATAACGCGTTAATGCAAATTTGTTTTAATGACACTGTTTCTGTAACGCATTAACGCAATCAATGTTTCGGAGGTTGTAGCGGGCTCAGTTTTAAAGCTGGAGTGACGATACTTGCATCATACGAAACTAGAAAACCTAAAGAATCCATTGGTACCAACCACATCTTACTAACTTGTCACTTGCAAAGGAGGCTAAATAACGCTCCAAACTTACAAAAAATTTTGTCATTGTTTTGTGTTGTTAATTAATTTCCAATAGTAAATTATATTTGTCCACTCCCATGTTGATAAGAGTATTAAATACTTAACAAATCTCCCTTTAAGTAACATTTTGAACAGATTAATCGTGATTAACTACGGACAATGATGCGATTAATCCCGATTAAACATTTTAACAGCCCAATCAAAATAAAATTAAATATCTTTAATGCCTGGGTTTTATTTTTCAGTGGAACTTTTTTTCAGTACCAATATTTTCTTTCTCAATGCCAAATTGTATTTACGATGCCAAAACTCACTATCATTGTTCTAGCTCCATACAATTTTACCACCATCTGGTGTAAAACAGCACATTGAAATTTTCATGTACTTGTTCAGTCAATCAGGAGGAAAATCCACCACACTCCTACCCAGAATGCACCGTGGGGAGCTCATTCATTCAAGTCTGCTTACTGCCAGGGACATGACCCTATTTCTATGAAAACCGGTGAATCCCTCTAAAGTAGTCACACTGCCGCTTTAATGTAAAAACAGATATGATTAAAACAGATAACTGACTTAAGGGATGTGTAGTGTACAACAGCTGTTATTCACAAGAGCATTAATGGGATTCTAAATTCACAGTTTAGACAGGGAAATAGAAAAACTGTAAATATATATTTATATAGACACAGGAATGTCAATAGCAGTACGAATTTGTACAGGATTTTACCCATTTAGTTCTTTACTGACTGCCATGTCCTTGTACTTCCCGCCTACATAGAATGTTTCTTTGGCAGACTCCCCGTGGTGACTGCTTAATCACGATGACAAGCAGCTTAAAAATCACACCCTAATTGGATGCAGTGATGATAAGGCATTAACTAAACATGCACTCTTTTGTATTTTCAACAACAGACAACGCGTTTTTCCTCGGAAATTGTGTAGAACCGATTATAGAAGAAACCCTCTATACCTCGTCCTCCTCTCTGTTATAACCACATATTCTAACACCTCTCGGTTTCCTGTTTTCTGTTGATGTGTCTGTCACCTCGTCACTTGTACTCTGAGGCACCTACACATATAACACCTGCACGTATGGCAGATGTGCTAATGACCTCTGTTCAGCAAGGGGAACTGACTTCAACACTTCCTCTGCATAGAAAGCCAAACATTGCTGCGGATACTGCTGCTAAGAGACGACAATCAATACAACTACAATGTTAGATAGTATTTCAGGATGGATAGTACTGTATAGCCCACAAACTCCCAGCAGACATCTGTTCAGTACTTTTTTAAACATAGCCACAAAAGAAGAAATGAAAGAGAAATTGTTATTTATTTTCTCTTGCATTTTCCGATTTCTCCTAAACTGGAGTGGCAAATTGGCAGAGTTGATATTTCAGTCTGTTATGTTTGTGATTTAGCATCTCCTATTTTAGGGAAGAGAATAAAGGTGTGGTCTCGGGGGGTGATATTTTTCCCGCAGAAAAAGACCGAGGGCACAGAGAGGCATAATAAATAGTGTGTGAACTGAGGTGCCGTTTGAAAGGCATAACAAAGTAGAGAGATAAAACCTGTAAACAAGTCATGAGGCAGGCTCTGCAACCTGGATCAGAATTCTATTGCAGATAGAAAAATGTTTTATGATAGAGCTCCTAGCATAAATACAGGTGTTATTGCATTCAACTTGTATTCAATTTCCAGCTCGGTTTCTGCAGGTATAGCCTAGGAGTCTGCATTCAATCATCCTTTAGCGTTATTGATGCATATTTTATTTGTAGAGGAAATTGGACACGGGGCTTATAACAAAAGGGCAGACAATGTGGAGATGGAGCTGAATGAAAAGTAATTCTGTTCTTCAAAACTGATTGCAGTAAACTGACACATCAGGGCTGCTGCTGTGAAACAATGGTGGGAAGCGAGCTTTGCTTTCAAGGCTACAAGAGGAAGGCTGTTGTTGAATCCAAATCATGCATAATACACACGGCGGCACAAAGGGATTAAATGTGTTTGTATTTTTCACTCATGTCCACGTACGCCACAGGAGCCTGAAATCCTGTCTTTCTTCGATTTCATTGTCTCTCCAAAACAGGCCGACATCCATTAGCGCTGGCAGGCAGGGGATTGAGATGAATGTGTTCCAATTTTAACCACCCCTCTGAGTGCCCTGCAGGGTCTCGCGGTGTACGGGAGGACTGTGAAGCGAGAGCTGGAGCTGTCCCAAGGTAGCTTGGGCTGTTTCGGAGTGGCCTTGCGATCTCTATGTGGGTGGAATACCAAAACCGCACATCTATGAGTGTGCTCGTACGATTTCATATAAATATTTGCACGGACAACTCTCTCCCTTATTCTATCTGTTTGTGTGTGCTTCCTCTCTCATGTGCACACACGTATCCTTGAGAGCATAACACCTCAGTCTCAGCCTCACAGGTCAGTCTCTGAATATCTATGTAATCGCTTCAAAGGTGGCCACTCTATCTCCATTACCGTGGCAGGTAATGGGCATAAAGACGGCAACAATGTGCATGCAAACACTGAGAGCCCCTACCTGATACCTCAGAGGGAGATGAATAAGCAGCTTGTTTTGTTTCTAAGAGCCAGTCTCTGTTTATTCACACTGCACTTGAGTCATAGTTGCACTGAATCCTTTCCTTGTGTTTGACTGAGTGGAGTAATGAGTGGATACAATAAAACTGTCTTCCCTCCCTCATATTTAACATCTGCTTTCAGTCTTCTGTGGTTGCTTTGTGATGACGTGTTAAAGAGGACCTGTTGTGTTTATTTTCAGGTGCATACTTGTGGGTTTCAACCAGGGGGCAACTCCAGGTCTGAAGAGTGAACCACCGTGGAAGTGCCTTAAACTAGCATTCTTTCTAATTTTCGACTCCTCTGGTTTCAAAAAGAAGTCTGATTGTATAGAAGTCTCTGAGAAAATGAGCCTACTTCTCACTTCATTTATAACCTCAGTAAACATTGTAAACATGAGTTTATGGTCTCAATTGTTAGTTTCAAGTCTTCTTCAATACAGCATGATGATCATTTAGTAAATTATGGTCCCATTTAGAGTCTAATAGACCATAAAGCAGGGGATGCTTTAGGGCGTGGCTACCTTGTGATTGACAGGTCGCTACCACGGTGTTGTCCGGTCTGGGAGTTGTCCGGGTTTTTGTCTTACAACTTTAACCCTTTCACAGTGTGTTTTCAGTTCATGACAGTTAACTGTAACATTTTGGTCACCTAAAAATGTCTTATTCAGCATTAGCTGAACCCTCTCGTGTCACCTCTGGTTGCAAAAAAATTAAGATGGCGACGTCTAAAATACAGAACTCGAGGGGTAGTGGCTAGAAAAGAGCCCTCAAACTGGAGAAACTCTTGCAAGTTTGTTAAGGTTAGGCATTGACCTTGAATAGTTAAGGTTCAGATAGGTTGTCGGGCAGCTAGTCTCGCAAGAGTTTTTACAAGCTTTTGCAGATCTCAGATCAGATTTCGCAATTTGCGGGCTCCCCTCTAGACACAACAACTTGAGGCTTCAAATCAGCAGTCCACAAGGAATTAAAGAGGACCTATTATTCTCATTTTCAGGTTCATACTTGTATTGTGGGTTTTTACTAGGACATGTTTACATGCTTTAATGTTAAAAAAAAAGTTTGATTTTTCTAATATGGGCTGTGCTGTAGCACCTCGTTTCACCCTCTGTCTGAAACACTCTGTTTGAGCTCCTCCCCCTCACGAAAAGCCCAGTCTGCTCTGATTGGTCAGCTGGCCCACTCTGTTGTGATCGGTCAACCGAACCAAACTCTTCGGACTCCACTCCAGCTCCGCTCTAACTAGCTTTGTTTGAGAGCATACCAAACTAGCCTCTAGGCAGGTATTATGCAATTGTGTTACTTGGTGACATCACCATGTTATGAAAGAAAAGGCGGGACTTCAAGCAAGGTGTTTCAGGCAGTTCAGGAGCAGTGTTTCTGTGGGGGAGAGTAACTCCCTTTAGCGTGGACTTTGGGCTTTGTAACTTTGCAGACCTTTTACATAAACAAAAATATATACAACACACTAAAGGAAAGGGGAAAAGCACAAAAACATAACAGGTCCCCTTTAAGCCTCTAGTTGCCGTAGGGAATCAGAATGCTCATTTAACCCTGTGCCCACCTCACCGCACTGGAGGCGGCACCTTGGTGTGCAGCGTTTGACTTTAACCATGATATATGGGTGGCCATTAAGATAATGATGAGCAAAAAAATGGCCGTCTGATTAAACAAGCATCCACTCATGTTAATTGTTCTTATGATGAAAGGTCAGGCCCAGCATGTGTCTGAGCGCAGGCGCCACCAGCAACGGCATTTAATGAGACTTTCTCGATTAAATTATCCACAGGGAAACAAAGACGGAGGCCAGTGCTTTCTGCTCCCAGTTGACATTTATAGAACATGCTGGGTCTTAAAGGCACTTTAACAATAGAGGGCAGTTTGTCGCCCCATCAACTGTTATGGAGGATGGATCGTTTCATACCTTCTTAGAAAAAAAAAAAACATCACAAACACTTGAAGCTCATAAATAATCATTTCAAGCCAGTGTAGTTAAGCTGTTGCACACAAGCATGCGCCGACACTCCCCCTGCTGCCTACATGCTGGATTTGGCCTCCCCCTGCCGACATGCTGCGGTGGCCCCCCTTCCTTTGAGGATTAGAAACGATCAAAGCCATGCTCATTCCACGCTCACATTTCCTCCCTCCTAACAGCAGGTGGGAAACCCCCATCAGCCCACACACACACACACACACACACACACACACCTCTGTATCAGCCAGCAGGGTAAGCTTCAGGCATGCTCGACAGGGCCGGGAGATACGAGACCAAATACTGCTTAGAAACTTTCTATTAGCAAGGTTCATTCTCATGATGTTTCAGTGTGTTTTGAGGTCATGTCTGTGTCAGTGGGCTCATTTATAGGTGGATCACGTCGCTTCACGAGACTCTTGTTTTGAATTTGAATGGCTCCCTCCATGTCGTCCAGTCAGAGACACGTTTTAGACTCCGAAACCTGTTACCTTCACACTTCAAAAGATGTCCAATATTTCAACCACGTTTCCGCTGCTATTGTTTAGATGCTTCTGATCTCTTTTTGTCAGTGTGTCAAATTCCCCATGTCACTGCGTGTCACAGCCCCCGGAGCTCCTCAGTGGCGTTCGCCCGAGGCAAGGCAACATTAAAAACATTTGTTAGTTTGTGTGTGTCTATGTGTGTGTATTTCTGTCTATGCGGATGCCAAAAAATGAATCAGAGCTAGCTGTGCAGCCAGAAAGGGGTTGCTATTTGAATATGAACATTTCCCGTGGTGTTTTGGGGTTGGGGCCCAGCAGCAGTGGGCATTGAGCTGGTAATTCTCCACCCTGTGATCAAAGGCCCGGTTCACAGCGAGCTCCCCTACCACCCTCTCGCTGTTCCTCTTATTTTCCCCTTCCCTCCTCTGTCCTCACTGCTCCAATCAGAGCCCAGAGCGACCAGGCATGAGTTCTAACCCTGTGGTGGTGTTGCTTGTTATGCCTAGCAGATCCTACTGGTCCTGCTCCGACCCGTAACCCCCTCGCTGTGCTGAGCGTCCAAACCTAATATCCACCTCTTCTGGTCAATCTCCATGCTTTAGTTGCAGCCAGACTTAAACAATCTTTTTCAGCCTTTAGGCGGTGCTACCTCCCCTGTGTTTAGTCTCTCGAACAGTTCTGAACTCCACACATGATCCACTCTATCACGTCCTTGACGAAACCTCTCTTAATGCCCATAACTTTCAGTTTAGTTAAGATATTTCATGCTCCCTTTCCTCCTAACCCCCTTTTCACACACCCATCTATATTCATGCACTTGACTGCTGAATCTTATGTATGAACCAATTCTTTCTTCCCTGTTTGCTCCAACTTTCTTTTGTTCTCAATAGCTGTCCGCCGCTCCTTCTATTCTAATTCCCACTTCAATAGCTCAAACGTGTCACTCACACGCCGCCGTGCTATGCATATCTCGTAGACGCGCAGCGCTGCTGTAATATTCTCAAGGTTACTCTCAATGTTACACTCCTGCAAATCTGGGTCCTTTTATCTAACACAAATATGGCCCCGAGCACCGAGCAGTCAGATGAGAAATGCAGAACAGGGCCAAGGCATGTGAGTGGCCCACTTTGGCCCATGAAAAAACACCTGCGACAGTTGGTGGTCCACTAAACGAAGGCAGCCTGCGGGTGTGAGCAGCGGGCCAAACCGAAATGATTGCTATAAAACAGGCCAAGCCTGCTGGGAGCACTGGTGCCTCTTTTCATCCCGGCCTCACTCCATCACATGACCTTCTGGCCCTGATGCCCTGATGCTCTCTTCTCTCCTTCCTTTTCCTCCGTCCCCTTCCACCCCCCCCCCTCTCTCTCTCACTCGCTCACTCTCTGCGATATTCCCACTCCGTCTACTCTTCAATATTTAATGAGATTTTGTCTGTAAAGTTGGTCACGTGTGCCAAGACTTGTGCACAATGGGGAGTGAAGCAAAATGTAATAGGTTCAGTTCTTTAATTCTGTTTAATCCCATTTTACTTTTAATGTTGCCTTTGATAACCAGAGTTATTGACTTTGATGTGAATACCCTTTTTAGGAGACTACACTAGCGACACCTGGCACAGGCTAAGAAAGAAACATAAAACTAAAGAAGTGCATCAAAGAAGCAAAAAGGATGAATTGTGTGAATGGAAAGAATAAGAATAATTGTTTTACTCTGAGACATCATTTTTTAATACTTAGTTGAGTGTAATTCAGTTCTGGTGCTTGTGAGCTGTCCAAAAAGTCAAAAAATGACAAATTAGTTTATTTTTTCTCGCCTTCCAAAACGACACAGATCAGAAAACAAAGCTTGCGGGGAAACATTATTTGTCTGTGCCTTCCAAAACAACATGACCTTTACAAATGAGCATTTTATAATATGCCACCTTTATGGTTAAAGGTATAGGCAACTAAAACTACTTTGCTGATGCTAAAAGAAACCAGTGGTGACTGTTATGAGACGGGAGGGTGCAAAACTTTTTTTTCTGTGGTGTCAGAGTCAGACACTTTGTATGCTCGACCGATCTTCTCCCTCGGGGGGTTTTGCAGCGCCACGTCATGCTTTTTCTGAGAGAAGACAATCATTAAGGTTGGCAGTGTTGGACAGCTGGTCCACCTGTCTGGTCCAGACTGAAATATCTTGACAAAAATTGGATGGATTGACATGAAATTCCATACAGACATTCATGGTCCCAATGGGATGAAGCCTGAAGACTTTGGTTATCCCCTGGCTTTTCCTGTAGCACCACCTTAAGGTTAACAATTTTTTGGTTTCGTGTGAAATGGCTCAACAACTGTTGAATGATAGGGTTGAATCAACATGTTCTCATCCGTCACATATGGCCACTTTGTCACGCACGCCCCTTGGCATCACTTTATTTTTGGTATCAAAACCACTATAGTTACAGTTGCCGTCATTTTAGGATTAGGCAACAAAACCTCTATAGTTAGGTTTAGGAAAGAACTACATGGTTAGGTTTAAAACTACTACGTTTGTACAGTGAAAATGACATTGAATGTTGTGAACGCAAGACACGAACAGCGGTCTCCTGGACTCCTTGTGTTTGTTGGACCCATCCACCTCCCCTCCCACCCACTTGCTGTGTGTCTTTTCGCTCTTTAAACTACGTCACCATACTCCCGGCACACTTTCACAGTCTCCTGAATTTTCATCTACCTTCATCAGTAAGTGGACAGTTTTAGTTCAGAGTGAAACGTCTCAATAGTTGAAGTTTGGTGCAGACATTTATGCTCCCCAAAAGCTGATATGTTACTTTTCATTTCATGCCATCATCAGGTCAGGGTTTCAATTTGTCCAATACTATCATTTTTTAACTAATACCTGCAAAACTAATGACATTCCCCTGTACTCTGCTGCATGCTGCTCAATGCACCTCTACGCCTAAATAAAGCCTCCCAGAGGATAGTCTCATTCTGACAGGCCACCCTCGCTGTATCTGCTCTCTCTAATCAACCATCATTTAAACTCAATTGACAGTAATTTCATCATTTAGAGTGACACCTGAGATTGTACAAGCAACAGAATATTTTGCCTAAAGAGAGGGACACAATCTGAGGGATGAGTGCTTACTGTTGTCTACTAATTACGTTTAAGTGAGAGAAGATTGCCCATTGCTCAGTTGGACTTGACCTTGTTTGAGGCTGTTATTTAGAAATGCCACTGCCTGTTGTTTCAGAGACCAGATGTGATAATGGACTACTGCTGCCCTGAGAGCCGCTTCACCGCAGAGAGAGTAAATCCAGCCTCTTACAGCTTTATGTTTGGGCTCATTTGGATCTTTATCCGTCAGAAACAACTGCTGACTGGTGCATCGTCCTGTTTCCTGTGCATGCTTTACTGTTAAGTGAAAAATCATTTAATTGATAAATTATTATTGCTCTCATTGCTGTGTAATGAGGGCCCATTATTACCTTTACTGGATTGGTTTTAATGAATTTCGATTAACATACACAGCAATGAAAGCCACAAGCTATTTACATTTACTCAAATAGCCCAGGGATTGATCTTACTCTCTGATAGTCCTGTATTTTCCATTACAATAATGTTATGCTAATGCTATATTTGTTGTACTTATTATCACCCGTGTGTTTTGCAATTTGCTGTGTAACCCGTTCCAATCTGTACATCATTTTGCCTAATTAAGAAAGTAATTGTTGATGCTTCAGGCGTTTCTCTCTCAAATTGTTATTGGCCCCTGCCTCTGAAATCCCAAATCAATATCTGTTCCTCGTTTGATTCCCAGCCTGGGACTTATAGATTGACAGTCGCACACACGCACGCACAAACTACCCTTTCTATCTCCCACTGATTCAATTGTTGATGCCTATCTGATGTCCCTGCAGTGCCTCTAGGCCAGGCGTCAGCTTTGCTAACTAATGTCAGTGGAAGGGGGCATCGGTCACATAATTGAATGATTATTCAATTAATGCATTTGGAGGAGCATGAAGGAGACTCTGGGTGAACATGAGTGTGGGAAAGTATGCAAAAATGTATAACTGTGTGTGTCCGTGCATGTGTTTTAATATGACTGGTCACAAGTGTGGTGTTGTGGAGAGAGAAGTGTGCTTTTCTTCTTAACCCTCTGGGATCCACAATAGACCTGTTTTTGCCTTTTTTAGTGGGGTGCAGGGAGTCTTTTGGGGGGCTTTAGCAGGTGAACAGTAGCTGTCACATAGAAATGGTGTACATCATCTGAAAGCTGGGAACCTGAAGATTAATTTGTGATGCAGCTCAGCACTGTGTGTCAAACTGTTCTAGTCATAAATCAGAAATAAACATGAATTAAACAATTAATTAATTACTTCAAATAAATTGGAAAAATGTTTAAGGATTTGGAAAATTATGATAGAAGTATATGATGACAATCCCCATGCTCCATTATGTCTCATAAGTTGCTGCAACAATTTTTGGGTTGATACCATTTGTTATAAAGATTTGGTGTTAATTTAACCATTTTTTACCACTCGAAAATCGATAGAAAATGATCAATAATCCCTTCAAAATACCACATTAAGACACCAACATCTCGAGGAACACCATAAAAAAGCCATGTTTTGATTTGGTATCAAAAACTTTTGACATTTTGAGATTCCTGCAAGAATTGCATTTTTCGGCGCATTGGATGGCGAGCGCTTCTGTTCTGAAAACTGCTCAGAAACCTGCTTTTTGTCAATCTACCTCTAAGCCATCCATCCTCTAAATGCCCTAGGTTTATAGTTTGTGGTTGTAAAGTTTCATGAGGCTGTGATTATCCTAGAGGTCACCACCAGTAATTTTATATAGTGAGGTAAAATTAAAAAAAATTGTCTCACTACAATGAAATGGCTACTATGAGGACTAACATCATCACACATGAATACAATTGGGCTCATTGGATCCAGACGAGTCTCAGCTTTCCAGTGATACTCAATGTACGCAATTCAAAGACTGTTTAGGGACCCCAGTATGCAGAAATATTCAAATATACCATTTTAGAATATGGAAATAATACATTTATACTGCATGCGAAAAACTCGCATGTGATTATCATAAAGTCGGTCAAGGGACGCCTTTGAAATTGGCCATGCCAGTTTTTCCTCGCCAAAGTTTAACGTAAGTTTGTAGTGATATTTAGCCTCCGACATGTTAGCATGACGTGGTTGGTACCAATATATCCCTTAGGTTTTCTAGTTCATATGACATTTGTAGCTTCACTCTCGCTCTTAAACTGAGCTACAACCTCTGAAAGACAGTAAAGTCAGTTGGGATCGCTGGTCTCAGAGGGTTAATGGGCCAGCAGAAACATTCACTGAAATCATAAGCGCATTGTCCCTCGATGTGTGTCCTCCCACCTGTTTTTTTCTCTCTCTCTTGCTTTCTGACTCACTCACAAACAAAGATGTCCTTCACAACGGCACGCCGGTTATTAAATGCGAGATGAATGTCAAGAGACTCACACCAGAGAGCGAGCCAGTCCTTTAGGGGCCTTGGCATTTCACAGCTACCTCGACGGCGGTCTGACATGAC
Source organism: Sebastiscus tertius (assembly GCA_916701665.1). Taxonomy (NCBI): domain Eukaryota; kingdom Metazoa; phylum Chordata; class Actinopteri; order Perciformes; family Sebastidae; genus Sebastiscus; species Sebastiscus tertius. The sequence goes on from CAKAOH010020544.1 coordinate 23,407, forward strand.
GAGGACATGTCATCCTGCAGCTCTCATGAGTCGTATCATTGCTCTCTCACCCTCATTTCACACTCTCGTTAGATATATTAGGAGCACTCTCGCTGACAGTGGACTCTTGTTGGTTACAGTACATTTCCATTCAGTTATACCGAACAGCTTGACGGCATGAAATACTATAAAATAAGGTTTTATTCAAATTTATCTCTCCTCTCGTTTGCTATGTCTTCCTATTACAATATCTCCCCTGATTTTTTCCTCTCCTCTTTATTCTCACACCCTCTTCATCTCTCACTTTCCACATCCACCTCCTGATACTTCTTCTTGCCGTCGGCTTCCTTACTCATCCTCCTTCCCTCCTGCTCTGTGAGTGTTGTTTTCTCTCTCTCCACACCCACACAAACATACACTCACATAGACTCCCTTTGTGTTGCTGCTGTTACACATCTCCTTACCTCTCGCTACATCTCTGGCTGAATCTCTCCCTCTCTTTCTCTCAATGCCACCACACACCCACAGGCAAAGTCATACCAGGTTGCTACACTCCCCCCCCCCTCCCTCCTCTTCGCCAATCAGATCTCGTCTCACTACCTCAGAGTCATTTTCCAAATTTGGCCACTAATTGGGTTTCTCCTGCGATTAAGTCAATAACAACCTTCATATTAGCGTTTAATGTCCCCTAATGAGTCCATTTGTTGGCCAGCGGCTAATTAGGTCTGAGCTGTTTATAGATAGCCTAAACTAATTGATGGGCATTACTGAAATGCTGTGTGTCAATCAGTAATATAGTTGAGCCAATTTCTGCTTTTAGCTCACAGCCCTCTCTAGTGCAGAGCCCCCCCCAAAAAAACAGATTATACCGTTGTGGTTCACGGATCAGGCTGTATAATTTGTGAAACAGCTCGGCATTAACATTAATGATAACTCCAGGGGAGCAGAATGAAATCCATTTAACATTGACTGACAAATCTCCTTCCTCCTCAACAAGCATTAACTTTTATTAGTGTTGATTGTATGCAGGATTTGTGCTGAGGAGACTTGTGTCTGCTTTTGTAAGCTCATTAAAATATTCATATCTGCCAACTGTGGACGTTTCAAGAGTGGTTATATACGCAGCGTGCATGCACAACCGTCTAACATCGGGACTCATCACAACAGATTGAAATACATAAGGCCCTACAGGCAACAATGGGGGGACGTGAGGACAACAGGCCCTCAGCAGAAGCTATCGAGCCGCAATCTTTGACAAAGTTTTTAAACAGATCCGACCGACATGCCAAGACCCTCCCTTGGAGTTTGAGTCTGCACGAGGCTTTGGCTTGATAAGGCGGCGTGTGGATGAATATAAAGTGGGCTGGAGGAGACTGATATTGGGACTCATCCCAATCATATGCCTCCAGGTTAGCATGCTATCAAAAGGAGGGGTTTGTTTGAAGCGAGGTTGTCTGTCTGCGCACAGCTGCAGCTCTATGATAAAGAGGGGAGAGGTTTGATAGGTGAAGCCTCCTGTCCTTCCATCCGTCTCTCTGTCTCCCCTCTAATTCAATTCAACTTCAATCGACGTGGAATAAAGCATTTCTTCCTTCCTTTCTGCCTTGTAGCTCTGTGTGTCTTGGCTGGACAGTGCTCCTTCTGGGTTGTTAAATACTAAATCCCTCACTGTGTAGAAGCGACTAGAGCTGAGTTTGTATAGGAACACCAGACGTACAACTAGAGAGAAGAAGTCTCTTTCTGTGCGTCTATCTCTCACTTTCTGTGCCAACACCAAAATTTATATTGCGCTTTGATTTTCTACAAGTATTTGCCTCTTTTAACTTTCATCAAGGCAAACCATCTGTTAAAAGATTGCTCCAAATACTTTTCCCCTGTGCCATCTGTTGCCTCCATATCTAGTTTTTCACAGTTTCAAAATATTTTCATCCCTATTGAAAACACCTCAGCAATGTCGGGCGGGTCGCTGATTTTGTTCAGCGTGCCACAGTCTGGTGAACTGTAAATATTTCTGTAATATGTACATATTTCCTAAGGAGGGGAATTGAATGGTGATGGAGGAATTTCAAATTATAGATTGAATGTAAGAAGTTATGAATTTAACCTCCCATAAATAGAAACACAGAGTGGAGGGCGCACTTTTAATCCTTTCTACCTAGCTGTAAAGAAATCATATTTAAAAACAGCAGATGGCTTGATCATTTGCGGGTCATGTGGTGTTTTCAGAAATCCCTACTATGTTGCATTTTCTGTGATTTCCAAAGGTTACTTTGTCTCAGCAGCAATCATCAAGACTTCAAATTAAAAATGATGGTAAGCTGTTGCATTTTACCTTTCTTTATTGTTAGATCGCATAGTTGACTTGATGTTGATGATTAATAAAATGGTTGCTTAATTGTCTTTGAGGGAACCAACTGTGCACATACTTTTTCTTTTTACATTCAGTACACGCTGCAGCTGCCATTAGAAAGTAAGTACATTTGCATGCAGTATACATACAATTGGAAATACTACTTCTTCATAACATTGTGCCTCGAACTTTGACCCTCTCGCACAGAGGATTGTGGGTCAGACATAGTTCATGTGAGTCTCACAAGAAACGTGCGGATCAAAAAGAGACATGCCGATCTATGGATGCATTCGGGCAAATCATAGAAATATTACAAGATAAGGGGCAGAATAGAAATGTTTATTATTTAAGTTACTGTAGATAGACATAGATTACCTATCAGCCTTGGTAACGTGTCCCACATTGTCCAACACAAACATATTGTCCCACATTTGGTTTGTTGGGATCTGGTTACCCTACTAATACTAGGATGGGTTAAATGCAGATGTTAAATTGCACTGTGTGCTGTGCTGTGTACAATGCAATGTGTGACAATAAATCTGATTTACATTTACATTATTATTATTATTATATAACAATAACCCCATACAAAGTTGTATCAGGTTTAGGCCTTGTTGTGGGGGAAATTTAGTCTGTAAATGATCCTTTTTTCATATCAAGGAAACTCATCAATAAGCTAATTGACCCTCATGTTGTAGCTAGAGGTCCTGTCGTGTCCTCGCTACCTGTCCCCAATTTCATTTACTTTTGTCAGAATCAGAATCAGAATCAGAATCGTCTTTATTGCCAGGTGTGAGAGGTATACACTAGGAATTTGCTTTGGTTTTGTTTGTGCAAATAAGCAGTATAATAATAACAAAAGAATAGATAAAAACGTTAGAATAAAATAAGAATAAAATAAATTGAAATTCTACCAACATACAATAAACAATATAATCTATAAACAAAAATAAATTCAATTCAATTCAATTTATTGTTATATAGCGTCAAATCATAACAGAAGTTATCTTGAGACGCTCATCATCATATAAACTTTAAAAAATGTTCATAGTGTGTGAAAAAAAGAATCGTTTGTAAAGTTAGGTTTATTTTATAGGTTTATAAACATGATATAAACAGATAAGTGCAAATATTGCCGGTGTGCAAACAGTGTGTGTGTCTGCTGAATAGCTGCAGGTGAGATAACTGTGTAACTTTGGAGTAACGGTGCTACAGTATCAAACAGCTCCAGGTTTTTTTTCTCCAGTAGGGGACCGTTAGCGGTCCCTAGCCCGCAGTTTGGGAACCGCTGCCCGGACTGGCCGACCTCTGCTCTCCCCGGCTCTCTGCCTCTCCGACTCCGCCTCCCTCAGCACCAACACACCGACCGACTCCCCAGCCAGCCTGCCTGCCTGCCTGCCGCCACCCCGAAGCCCCTTCCAGCTCCAGCCTCCTGTAAAAACCTTCTTTCCACTTCCCAAAACCGGACTCCATACTTTCTTCCCCAACGCGAACCCACCACAAATGCACTGCTAGTTTTTTTCCCCCGGAAGGAAGGAACAACTAAAAGAATAGAAAAGTAGTGGAGAGCTGTGTCGGGATAAGTTTTTTTCTTCCTTGCCCCCAGTTTTTCGGCCCCGCGGCGGGGCAAAGACAGGACAGCCAGGGCAGGCCGGGAGGAGGAGGAGGAAAAGGAGACCGTATGATGTGGATCTGGTACCTTCTGCTTGGTTCGGGGTCAGGCTCAAGAACAGTTGGTAAGTTTTGTAAAGTAATGTTGTTGTCACGCTTCAGCAGACTGGTGGGTTAGTAGAGGAAAGGGTTCGCTGTGTGGTGGTCGGCTACAGCTAGAGACTGTTAGCTACAATGTTTCAGATGTTCTACTTCGACGCGTTCTGGAACTTATTGCAGCAGCTTTCTATGAAAAGAAGTTTTTCATTTTTCATCGACTGAACGGTGTTCGTTTTTTTTTTGCTCTGTGAAATTGGGAAGTTGAAGCAGTTTGAGAGTTTTTTCGTGCATGTCGAATAGGTGCATCATGTCCCCCCTTTATTCACTTCTTCTTCTTCTTCTGAGGGAGAATATTTGTGCTCCAGAGAGACACCCTCCCTCCATGCCATGCCATATCCATCACCATCAACTGAATGTTTTTACTGAGATGGGGGTTATATAGTGTCTCCTCCGGGTTAGGTTATGACCGAGAGGGTTGTTGACAGGAGGACAGTGTTGACAAGTCAATCTGTTTCTCTCCAGCCACAGCCATGGCAGCAGCTGGGGCTCAGTGGTGGAGGAGGACACGAGGACACTTTTACAGGATTTTAAATACAAATGACAGCCAGTTTGCACTTTGCTCCTTTTAAAACCATGCAGCCGTATAGGTTTGAACTGGTATTCCAATCAGTGACTTATCTAAAAACTGTACTTTTCAGTGATGGCCTGCAGTGAATAATCACATTAACAGATGTTAACAGCTTCAAAGTATATGTGTGATCATGATAAGGTGAGGAACTATTAGTAAAAGTAATAGAGAACAAGCATTTTTATCAATCAATTCAATTAAATTTGTTTTATTGGCATGACTGTCAGGTGAAAAATATTGCCAAAGTGTCAATTCAATAATAAATAAAAATAAAAAAGAACAAAATAAAAACAAAAACATATATCTATATACATATATACAATTCATTAAGCACATTACAATATATGGATATTTAAAAAGAACACGCATGTAAATGGAATAAATGTATGTATATATTTATTATTGGAAATCAATTAACAACACAAAACAATGACAAATATTGTCCATAAACCCTCACAGGTACTGCATTTAGCATAAAACATGTGCTCAAATCATCACATGGCAAAACTCAAGCCCAACAGGCAACAACAGCTGTCAGTGTGTCAGTGTGCTGACTTGACTATGACTTGCCCCAAACTGCATGTGATTATCATAAAGTGGGCATGTCTGTAAAGGGGAGACTCGTGGGTACCCATAGAACTCATTTTCATTCACATATCTTGAGGTCAGAGGTCAAGGGACCCCCTTTAAAAATGGTCATGCCAGTTTTTCCCCGGCAAGTGTAGTGTAAGTTTGGAGTGTGATTTAGCCTCCTTTGCGAAAAGCTAGTATGACATGGTTTGTACAAATGGATTCCTTCAGTTTTCTAGTTTCATATGATACCAGTATCTTCACTCTAGCTTTAGCTACACCCTCCGAAAGATTGAATAGCAGCCGGGCCCGATGGCGACCCGTTGGATTTTTAAGAGGTTAATTAAAAATCGCAAGTTGCGTTAGTGTGTTAAAGAAATTAGTGGCTCAACTTAGGGGTGGGCGATATGGCAAAAATATCAACTCGCGATTTTTTCAGACAGGATCACGATCCACAATCTTTTCACAATCTTTTTTCATGCTGGTTTTAAAGACAATTTTGCAAGTTACTGAACATTACAATCAAACTAATTTCCCCATTTAAAAAAAAAAAGTACAGCCCTATAAGCTAATAAAACATAAGGAAAAAGAATAACTGGTCATTAAGGCCAAATAGATTTTAATCAAGTGTGCAATTCTGCAAAGTATGAACAGTCAACAAGAATTTTGACTTGGTTTAGACTTTTGCTTAAATCCCATCCCAAAATGAACATTGGTTTCAGAAGGTAAACAACAACACTCAAGTAAAGTACACTCTTGCTACATAACATTAAAGGAACTGAGGTGTAAATCAGGTAGCTTATTAGACACAGATCCACAGGTGGAATATAGACAGCTGTAATAATTACTATACTGTCAGCTCTCTCGACAGATAGAAGGGTCGACACATAACTGACAGAGCCTCTAAATCAGGGGAACAGTGACCATCAGTGATTTGGCTGTTTGTATACCAGTCATTATGCACATAAATACAGAGTCCGTCCCCCTTGGCTCTTACTGTACCAGAGTCTTTGCTTCGATTCTGCGGCCTACTGGCAGCACAGCTGCGTCGGGTATCAGCGGGTGAAGCCAGGTCTCTGTTATTAACATCACTCAGCAGTCCGCTAACAGACTTGTTAGCTGCCATCTGTAGCTCCAATTCGTCCCTTTTCTTAACGATGGATCTGACGTTAGAGAGAAAGATGCTTGGTGACGGTGGTTTGTGTGGATGCTTCTTTGGCCTAGCCAGCAGCCCCCGCCAGACCTCCTCCCCGGCATCCTCGTTTCTACTTCCTCTCTCTACACTGCCTATGTCTCTTCTCAGAGCCGATAACAATCCAGGTAGACCCCGGTGACCTGGAGATGTCCGCCGGTATGTTGTGCGTCCTTTGAAAGTCGCTTGTAACGGCGGTACTGTGCTGTAATCCGACGTTGATTAAGTCTCGACGACTATACACATACTTTGCCTGACAAAACTCGACAAGCAAATCCAGCATACACACAAATAAGCACCAAACTAGGAAGCGAAGAGCCGCGTCACTGACGCGCGCTGCCAATTTGAAACCACCAGCAACTGCAACTGGTAGAATGTACACTGTATCGTGATTTTACGATCTTGCTGTAAAGGCAGATCGTAGAGACATTTTAATCGTTAACGATCTAATATCGTCTTATCGCACACCCCTAGCTCAACATGTGTGACCTCTGTTCTGCAAGTTGTAATACCGATTTAACATTTATCTTACTGTACACATCCATATGAAGGCTAATCCATCTATGTGTTTCAAGATTACTTTTTACATTTACCAATTAGATAGCATGCATTGAGCTAACATGTTAGAGGTAATTTTGTTGTCTCTTATGAGACCTTTTATGGAATCAAAGCATTTAGAGATGACACTTTTCTGTCAACATAGTTAGACCTAAACCTTAGTCACATCTATGGTATAGTGAGTGCATCATAATGAGCAACTGGTATTGAGCAGGTAGCAACCTCCAGGTCTGAGAAGTGAAGCCAATACTGAAGTGCCTTAAACTTGCATTCTGTCTAATAGCCAGCAGGGGGAAGTCTGATTGTATAGAAGTCTATGAGAAAATGAGCCTACGTCTCACTTGATTTGTTACCTCAGTAAACATTGTAAACATGAGTTTATGGTCTAAATCGCTAGTTTCAAGTCTTCTTCAACACAGCATGATGTTCATTTAGTAAATTATGGTCCCATTTAGAGTCAAATAGACCATAAAGCAGGGTATATTTTAGGGCTTGGCTACCTTATGATTGACAGGTTGCAATGGAGTTGTCTAGTCTGGGAGTTGTCCCTGTTTTCATCTTACAACTTTAACCCTTTCACAGTGTGTTTTCAGTTCATGAAAGATAATTATAACCTTTTTAGTCACCTAAAAATGTCTTATTCAGCATTTGGGTGTATTTAGCTCCACCTCTCGTATCACTTCTGGTTGCAAATAACCAAGATGGCGACGGCAAAAATGCCAAACTCAAGGCTTCAAAACGGCAGTCCACAAACCAATGGGTGACGTCACGGTGACTAAGTCCACTTTTTGTATACAGTCTATGGTATTGAGTAGGTCATTTCTGGAAGACAATTTGACATAAAAAAGTAGTAGTAGTTAAAGTAGGAAAGGCACAGGTGTAAGCAATAAAAATAATGATGGCTGAATTCTATTTAGCTGCTTTGGTTTCAGGGTTCTGATATTGTGCATGCTAGTGCTTGCTCACTGTCACACTGTCATGGCTTACTGGGACATATGAACAGACGGAGCCATTGTGAATGTTATTAGTAACACCCATGTTTTTCCTGCTATGACAAGTTCAAATGTTATGCTGTGAAAAAGGCCCATTGTAGCACTCGGTGTAAACAAACACAAGACCTCTGAAATTGATGTCAACTTGTTATTGAACACAGGAAATAATACACACCTATTTAGGGTGTGTTTTTCTTCCACATGGCAAGTATTTGCATATGAATATGTTTGTGTCAGTGCAAGTGAAGTGTAAATATCATTAGCCTATATTAGGTGTGGAACAGAGATTTAGTGTTGGCTGCCAAACCCCACCCTCGTTTGCTCTATTGGAGCAAAGGAGCATGTACACATGATTGATGTCAGAAAATTTTCCCACAGTCTGTTTTCTTCAGTATTGCTTATGTGTTGTCAGCTTTGAATAAACAAATTGTGCTTCAGCCTTTTATTAGCTCATAGCCTGACCAGGGTAATAATAATGTCAGCTAGACTCTCTGTGTCTGTGTGTCGTTTTGGTGCCCAGGCCAGTATTGTATATAAGTTAGAATAGAGCACAGCTATTACCAGCCAGTTATATTTTAATGGTTAATATTCTAGCTTACATATGAAGCAGTAGTATTAGGTCCACATTGGGTGCACATTATTTTGCATTTGACATTTAGCACAGACATTAATAAAGGTCTAATGCATTTCAAAATCTATTTGGGTCTTGGCTGCAATACCTATTACAATGATAATCACAATATTGACATTTGAAGATATGGCAACCGAGAATTACATTGGCGGAATTTCCCACCACACAGACAGTCTGTGCTAAAACATAATGGAAATAAAATATGTATGAATGGAGTAAAATTGACCCGGTAGATGTGCTTTGTGCACAAGCTTCAGTATTTTTTTTTCCAAGTGTGCATTGAAGAATAAATATTTTGGCAGCCTAATTGCAGCTATGAATGTATGCAGATATGTCACAGATATGTGAGTGCAGTTAATTTCCTGCACATACTTCACCATGCAGTAACTCAGTTTCTGAATGGTCAAGAAATGCTTCAAAATTGTCATGTGGAACCTACGATTAACAACACAGTAAACATTGTTGTGCATGCTGTGAGCAATGGCCTGTCATACAAACACTCCACAACAATAGATTCATTCATTTTAATACATGTCCAGAACAGTGTCCACAATTACTGTAGCTCACAATTTGTATTCTAAATTGTGGGGCAAAATTATATTTGGGGCGACTGTGTGGCTCAGAGGGTAGAGCAGGTCGTCCACCAATCGGAAGGTCGGTGGCTGGCTGCTCCGGTCACATGTCGATGTGTCCTTGAGCAAGACACTTAACCCCAAATTGCTCCGAAGGCATAGCGGTGTGTGAATGAGTATTTAGATTAGATCCTGATGGGCAAAGTTGGCACCTTGCATGGTAACCTCTGCCATCAGTGTATGAATGGGTGAATGCTGACATGTAGTGTAAAGCGCTTTGAGTGGTTGGAAGACTAGAAAAGCGCTATATAAATGCAAGTCCATTTATCATCCATGATAAAACCTCTTAATGGAATAAAAGTGAGCCTTGCAGATCAGACAAAATAAGGCTACTAATGACTACTACTGTGATATTCAAGATGTAGATATTTTGTAGTACTACTTTACATACTTAATGAGCCATACAATATACAGGATCATGTATCATCTGGCCCAGGCCAGTTTCAAGACTAAAAAGACATTCACAGTCTGTACTACATGTTTGGAACTTTGCCAGAAATATCTGGGTAAGATGCACAGCCTCAGAAAGTTCCCAATTTTTCATCTCAGCAAGTGTCGCTCCTATTTTCCCTTCTTTTACAACTTTATTTCTGTGTGCTTTAGGTTGATAATTTGTTTGTTGTTTTGGCTCAAAACAAATGAAAAGTGCCCAAAACCTGGCATTATTAAGATATCAAGACCACACTTTGTACTCCTTTTAAGATGATGCATACAGACTTTGCTTTGTGCTGGATTGGACTCCTAGCCCTGCAGCCCGGCAGCCTTGCAACCTTGCAACCTTGCAGCCCTGCAGCCTTGCAGCCCTGCAGCTTTGCAGCCTTGAAGTCGCCCTCGATGCTGCAAGAGATAAATCAGTGCTATTGTGTAATATGAGATTCTGCCACACGACCCACTTGACGATGGAATGTTGCAATGCAGTTACAAACAAGGCAAGTTTATGGCGTTGTGGTGTGCAGCCTGAAATTATATTTAAGCTGTTCAGCTGGTCTGCTAGGCCATGCACCAGGGGGAATATTGATATAAGTGAATTTGTGTACAGTGTCGGAAAGATGAATTAGCTTTGCTTCAGTTATTTTCCCCTTCGGCGGAGGATGATTATTGCTTGTTAAGGTTCAGCATTGTAATATACTGTAGCCTATATGGCAACCTTATAAATGTTTGATTGCATTACTCTTACACACAGGGGTGCATGGGTCTTTTTCAAATACATGTTCAAATATAGTGTAGTCAGATTCTTTTACCAGCCATGACAGCGGTGCTGGTATTGGTATCTGTGCAATCTGGAGACACCTACTGTAGCGGGAACTACCACAGAAGAGATTTTGAGTACTTTGCCAGGTGTTTATACTTCTGTCTGTCTGTGGACAGATTTTGTAACAGTGATAGCATCACAACCATGCAAGATGCAGTCACGAAACTTTACAAGTGTGTAGTTGAGATCAAAGTGAAGGCAGAGTTCAAAGATGGGTGTGGTCCAAGTAGGGGTTGGCGATATGGCAAAAATATCATATCACGATTTTTTCAGGCAGGATCACGCTCCACGATTATTTTTTTCATACTGGTTTTAAAGACAATTTTGCATGTTACTGAACATTACAACCAAACTCATTTCCCCATTTAAAAAAAAAAGTACAGCCCTATAAGCTCATAAAACATAAGGGAAAAAAATAACAGATCGTTAAGGCCAAACAGATTTTAATCAAGTGTGCAATTCTTTTGACTTGGTTTAGACTTTTGCTTAAATCCCATCCCAAAATGAACATTGGTTTCAAAAGGTAAACAACAACACTCAAGTAAAATGTACTCTTGCTACATAACATTAAAGGACCTAAGGTGTAAATCAGGTAGCTTATTAGACACAGATCCACAGGTGGAATATAGACAGCCGTAATAATTACTACTGTCATCTCTCTTGGCAGATAGAAGGGTCGACACAACTGTCAGAGCCTCTAAATCAGGGGAACAATGACTGTCAGTGATTTGGCTGTTTTTACACCAGCCATTATGCACATAAATACAGAGACCGCTCCCCGTTGCTATTACTGTACCGCAGCACAGCAGCGTCGGGTATCAGCGGGTGAAGCCAGGTCTCCATTATTAACATCACACAGCAGTCCGCTAACAGTCTTGTTATCTGCCATCTGTAGCTCCAATTCGTCCCTTTTGTAAACGATGGATCTGGCATTAGAGAGAAAGATGCTTGGTAGCGGTGGCTTGTGTGGATGCTTCTTTAGCCCAGCCAGCAGCCCCGCCCGGCATCCCCGCCTGCTTCCTCTCTCTACGTTGCTTCTCAGAGCTGATAACAATCCACGTAGACCCCAGGGATCGAGACATGTCCGCCGGTATGTTGCACGTCCTTTGAAAGTCGCTTGCAACGACGGTACTGTGCTGTAATCCAACGTTGATTAAGTCTTGAAGACTATACACATACTTTGCCTGACAAAACTCGACAAGCAAATCCAGCATTCACACAAATAAGCACCAAACTAGGAAGTGAAGAGCCGCCTGCTTGAAACTACCAGCAACGGCAACTGGTAGATTGTACACTGTATTACGGTTCTACGATCTCGCTGTAAAGGCAGATCGCAGAGACCTTTTAATCACTCACGATCTAATATCGTCATATCACACACCCCTAGGTCCAAGCAAGGGCTTCGGAAGTAAGGAGGTAGGAAATGGGGAAGGGGCCATTTCCCCCATGCTTTATGCCCCTGGCCCGATTTGGTGTCACGAAACTTAACAGTTGTGTAGTTGAGATCAAAATGGAGACCGCGTTAGAAATTTGGTGTGGTCTGAGTCAGGGAGCTGGAAGAAGGGGGGTAGGAAGTGGGAAAGGGGCTGCTGTCCCCTCCACTTTACGCCCCTGGACCGATTTGGCATCGCGGCTGTTGTGATCCCATCTCAGGTTGGTCTCTAGTTTAAACAATTTTTTAAATATATTTGAAATCCTTGCTTGCTGCGATCCCCTATGAACACTGATATAAGATATTACACAAAAGTTCAAAAAGCATGTTCTTGTCTGCCACTCGGTGGTTGTATGTGAGCGTATGAATGTCAGTGGGACCATTTCCCTTTGATTTATATGCACCAATAAAACGCAGGAGTGCGTTTGAGCTTGTTTTCATGTTTTCAAGGTCTAAAACTACTTGTACATTTGTATTAACATCCTGTCTTGACTTTTCTACTATTCATCTTGAATAAATAATCTCACAGAGCTCTGAAAGCCCATGTTTTGCTTCCTTGATGCTTTACATGTTGCTGTTATACTCACCAAGCAGAACAGTTCAGGGGTTAGTTCACCCTCTCACCCACCAGTGCAATCTGCAAAACGACTATCAAAGCTAATGTCTGAGCTACTTACTTTTTCTAGTGTGAAGAGACATACCGTAACCATGCACACTCTCTTGTCTCTTAAATGGCTCAGTTAGACAACTGACATAGCCACTTAAGTATCTCCTCAATCAACATAAATGTGCGCTCCATTACTTGCTCTGTGTTACCAGGCCACACACACAGGCCAGGTGGTTGGATATTTCCATTCAGAATCAAAGACAGACTATTCGGGTCATTTCTCCCACTGAACGGGGAGACAGAATCACATTGTCTCCTGCTTATTATGCTTTGTATTTCTGCACTGTGGCTTCTCAGAGACGGGCCAGTTGGCCCAATAAACCTCTGTGTCCATGCTTATCTTTGCGTGTCTTTGGAAGAGGAAAGAGAGAGAGAGAGAGGAAGAGAAAGAGATGTTGTGTTTTTGCACTGGCTGACATGGTTGATATGCTTCCAGCCATAGTCACACTGAGAAGGCCAGGGATTAAGGAGGGGCAGCATGGCTTTAGTTCCCATAGTTGTTAAGCAAAGCCACATGACTGGAGTCTCGTTTCAGACTATGATAACAGTGCAGCTTTAAAGGTACGGTTGGTCGTCGTCTTCAAAAACAGTTTTGTTTAGAGCTGCAACAGTGAATCGATTAATTGATTAGTTGTCAACTATTAAATTGATTAGCAACTGTTTTGATGATTGATTAATTGGTAAAAAATTCTCTGATTCTAGCTTCTTAAATGTAAATATTTGCTGGTTTCCTTACTCCTCTATGACAGTAAGCTGAATATCTTTGAGTTGTTGACAAAACAAGACATTTGAGGACGTCATCTTGGGCTTTGGGAAACACTGATCGACATTTTTCACCATTTTCTGACATTTTATAGACCAAACATCTAATCGATTAATCAAGAAAATAATCTGACAGATGAATCGACAATGAAACTAATTGGTAGTTGCAGCCCTACTTTTGTTAGAGTTGTTGGAATTGTCCTTGACATGCTCTGACAAAAAATAGAAAAGAAAATCTGGTATCTATGGCTGTCGCAGGACTGTAATAAGCCTGTCCAATCATTGGATTTGGCCTGAATGAAATGATTGGATGACCTGTCTACCTGCCTGCCTTTCTACCTGCAAGGGCTGCAACTAACGATTGTTGTCATTGTCGATTAATCTGTTGATTATTTTCTTGAACAATCAATTAGTTATTTGGTCTATAAAATGTCAGAAAATGGTGAAAATGACAATCACTGTTTCCCAAAGCCCTAGATGTCGTCCTCAAATGTCTTGTTTTGTCCACAACTCAAAGATATTCAGTTTACTGTCATAGGGGAGTAAAGAAACCAGAAAGCTGGAACCAGAGAATTTTGACATATTTTCTTAAAAATGTACTCAATCCGATTAATAGTAATAAAAGATGACAACTAATCAATTAGTGCTCCTAGCTACTTTCATTGGAAAAGAGTTGGCAACACTGGGCTCAGTTTTTCATATGGATCATTTTTACAATATATTCTTGCTAGTTTCTCAAGATTACCGACCCTGGCTACTGCAAGCACATATTTTGTGGATTCTGTTGCATTATTTATCAGTCACATGTAACAACACATTAAACATGTACTTCATGCTTTTGACCAGTAAAGCCTATTTGCACATCAGGTGTAAGTCATATTGTATTTTACTCTGTGTGGGATGTAGGTTTGGTGTCCATTCTCTAATCTATAAGTCATGAAGCTAAATGTTTCATGAACCCTGGGAAGTATGGATCGAAGGAGACGGAGAGAAAAAGAGAGGAGTAAAATGTACTGGAAAAAGTTAGAAAACAGCTCATTACATATTGATTCTGGATTGATCTTAACTAATTTGCCATGCAGTGATGCACAAGCTTTGTTAATCCCCTCGATGGTTGCCTTATATCGATCCACCGCGTCCTTGGATGCCGAGATCAAACGTCAGTCAGTCTGCTTATCTACTGAAGAGAGTTGTTTTGAGAATACATTAGGTTTTTGCATTTTGTCCACTTGTGAATATATGGCACTCTTGCTTTTCACCAGTACATTGTATACTATATATAGTGATTCCCAGTGGAGGTAACCATGAGGACAGTTTGTGCTAGACATTGATTTTAACCGTCTACAGTGCCAGACCTGAAGGGTAACTCGAGATGGGCTGAGAGACGTTTGTTTTCAAGCGAAGCCCAAGCAGAGAATGCTTTTTGGAGCATTTTTTAAGATTGCTGCAGTCTCTCAGTGTATTTTTACAACACATGCAGGTGCACACATACCCATACTCACTGCACACGTACTGAATGAGCGGCAGAGCGCCCAAGAGAGGGCAGGAGATTTACCATCACTGTCAAGTTTTACAGTGGACTGTAAGGTAGGAAGATTGTAAACTCTCTTCAGTTTTACTGGAGAAGAGATGGAACTTAAAAATCCCATTCTGTTTTTTGGGAAATCTCACCCCTCTGCACCTCTTATCAAGTCACACAGCTTCTTTCTCCTTAACTGATATCCCATTGTTTTACAGTTTAGAATAATCGACACCCTGTGCATGCCAAGATAGTAGAGCTGCAGCATCCCATTCATTGTCTTCGTAAAGCACTCATCGGGCGGAACGGAAGGAAAAGTTAATTTAAATGAACTGTGACAGAAAGAGATGAGAAATTGCAATGCGGTGACCAATCACATCTGACTTTTTTATTTTTTATTTCAACTTTATTGAAAGAGAGCACATAAAAATGTATACCAAATACGAACAAGGCATTTTCAGATTCAGCCTGACAGCCCCATGTGTCCCCATTGTGTATGTCCTCACTATTTAATGTGCAACACCAACATCTTGTTTCAATATGAATTAAATAACAATAACAAGCATGTACTTTCAAATACTTAAAATACTGAACAAGCGTACAAGATGTGTCCCAAGAGCTGTATTCACAGAAAGACAGTTCATGATGAACGGGATTGTTACTTGCCACACCTGCTCAGTTTCTTGATGCTGTTTAGTATAAAAGTTTAATTAACCGGTCCTGACAAGTGCAGAGGATGTCCTGCCAAAGCAATTTAACACTTAATTGTTCATTATGTTGCTATGTATTATTGTGTAGTTGGAAGAAACTCATCCAAGGTTGGTTTGCCGGTGCTAGTGCAAGGCTCTCACACAGTAGACAATGTTGTTGATGTTGAATATTTGAAATTAAAGTCTATAAAGTACGAGCTGTCTGCAGCAAGCTGAATTTTTTGTCAGTCTACTGAGTATTCAGCCTTTATAAATGTTTGACCTTGAAGTGTTGAAGTATATTGTGATGTATTCAGTCTAGAAATACAGACTTTGGAGGATCTGGATGTTGCATTGGGACGCAGCTACAGAGTTATGGATTATTTTGTTTAGAGCTTACACTGCACATTAGCTCCTTTTTGTCCTGACCAGTCACCTTGGATTCCCCTCTTTTATCTTCATCCACGGTGTCCCCTCTGAGAGAAGAATGACCTGCTCTATGTGTCCCCTGTGCTGCTTCGCCTGCTGTCGGACAGGGAACGGACCCTGGCAGGCTGACAGCTGGCTCCCCTGCTGTCCCCCCGTGATCAGCAGTCATTTGCTGTACTGTGTCTCGCAGCCACCGTGGCAGCCGGTGTGGACACTGACAGGCTATTTTGAACTGAAAAATTCCAGCATCCCTCTGTCAAACCAAACAAACACCACCTTAAAGGCAAACAGAAACCCAGAGAGGAACGTAGATTGCGTTAGGGTTGCTGATCTGCTGTGTGAAAATATCCCCGGTGTGAGTGTGTTTTTATATATTTGGCTCTTCATATGACTTTGATTTGAGATACTGAGATGGACTCAATACTCAACTCAAAGAATCACTCATTTTATCTTTGGGTGACGAGATGAATTCAGGCAACATAAATGATCTCTCATTGATTGACTGTTTTCAGTCTATATCGGCCACAGAGGATAAAGCATAGATTAAAGGAACAGTGTGTAACATTTCGGAGGATCTATTGGCATAAATAGAATAGAATATTCATAACTATCTTTTCATTACTGTATAATCACCTGAAACTAAGAATCGTGTTTTTGTTAGCTTAAAATGAGCCCTACATATCTAGAGCGGGTCGTCTTCATGGAGTCCGCCATGTTGCTCCGCCATGTTTCTACAGTAGCCCAGAATGGACAAACCAAACACTGGCTCTAGAGAGAGCCTTTTGCATTTTTATGTTACCTGAAGGCCACCGTATTTCTCCGACACGCTTGTGAAACAGACCGTTTCACAGAAAGAAGAAAAGAAATGCAGGACCGCGCTACTGCCTGCCGCCGTCTGACTTTTGTTGCTCCTAAAGTAGTGTTATTATGGTAGGCGTTATCACTGTTTTGCACTCGGGCTCACGTTAATCCAGTCTTGGAAAGGGAGGAGTGAGCGGAGGAGTACTCAGTTGGTTGCAATCTGCAACCACATCACTACATGCCACCAAATTCTACACACTGTACCTTTAAAAGGACATGTTGCAGAAAAAGTGTCCCTGATATCTTGTACATTTACAGAACATTGATGTGTTTTATTTTTCATTACTGCCCAAATTATCATCTGCGTGGGGAAATTGTACGTATCAGTAGCCAAATGCCTGCGGTGATAATTATGCAGCACTAAACTATCGTGTGGACATACCTTTAGCCTCGTGCATAATTATTTTGTGATTGTGATACAGCTCTGGCAGTCTCCTCATTCCAACTCCGTCCACCTGCTTTGGATGCTGTAATTAGATGCAATTTTCCAAACATCTAATCATAAGTAAAATGGTTACACAGCTTTCTGATTGCAATCACACAGACATTTGTTTTCCTCTCGTTTCTCTCTTTCGCGTGCCAAGTGCGATTACGTAAGCATTCAGTGTCCTGTGTGATAAATATGCAAATCATCTTAATAGCAATGTAGGTGAAACCTGTTTTAGAAGCACAGCGTCGCCGCTAATGCATTACTCTGCAGGATTAGATTCATCTTTAGGATTACAGAGACCTTTTGTGGAACTCTTCTCTCCTTCTATTACACAACACAGTGATTTAGGATTGCTTAATAGGTCAGGGGTAAACTCTGAGTCCGAGGCTCACACGCCAGAAATGCTGGCTCATGAAACAAGCCATTTGCCGAAGTGAAACTCACTTCTGTATAATTGAGGCGCCATGGAGTGTGAAATTTCAGTGATATGCAGACTGCGTTGAATTTTCTCCCCCCCCCCCTCCGAACGTAATATAGCTGTATGTGTTATTGATAGTAATCTTGACAGATTCTTTTGCAGGTTTAAATGTGAAGATTGCATGCCATAGTTGTGCCATGGAGATTTTTGCATGCCAAGATGATGTGTCTTACTTCAGTAACTTTATTCTGAGAAGCACTGAAAGTATTTGGCCAGGCATGACGGAGCGATGGTAGAAGACAGATAAACCCCTCAGTTGCTCCTATATCCACGGGGAAAAGTACAAGGGATTGATGTGACCCGCCCTTCGCTTCGCACCAGATTGACATTTAGTTGACAGTGCCAATGGAATCCTCTTCACCTA
This sequence comes from Sebastiscus tertius, assembly GCA_916701665.1. Taxonomy (NCBI): domain Eukaryota; kingdom Metazoa; phylum Chordata; class Actinopteri; order Perciformes; family Sebastidae; genus Sebastiscus; species Sebastiscus tertius. Next base: position 41,532 of record CAKAOH010020544.1, read on the forward strand.
TTATTGCGTGCTCACTCACACGGACACACGTCTGATTTAGCGAACCTCTCAGGTGAAATTCCAGTCTAGCGATGCAGAAGCTATCACGCACTTGAGGCTACTCCTCCAGGCGAGCGCATAAACGAACAAATAAGATCAATCTCAATTCGGCCGACTTGAAATAATTGCCTATTTGTCACAATTAATTTCAGGGTTTTGACTCGAGACCCCTTGATATTGATATTGAATTTCCCATTATTGCATACCTGAAAACCCCGCTCATTAAATGGAGCTGAATCTAAAGAATTAGTCTCCGTGTTAAATGGATGATAAAAGGGGTCAAGGCAGGCGGAGATAATTTGAAGGAGGTGAAGTGATGCAGAAGCAGGAAGTTAATGTGTGGCGGAGACATGACTCCACCTCTGTCATGTCACAAACATGGCTTAACCTCCCTTGAGCTGTCAGCCCCTTGCTCTAAGTGCACAATCTCTTTGAGTCCCCATGCATGCGTGTCCTCTTTTCTTCTCAGTCTGTGTATATGTGTGTGTTTGTGTATGTATACGCTGCTGTATGTATGCACAATATATATAGGGTAATCCTCTCTTGGACAGGGCCCAGGGGAAGCTTATCTTCACAGGAACTAATCACCTGATCCCGCCTGCTGTTTACAGAGGCAGTCTCGCCAGCCAAAATCAAATGCAAAACCCATGTTAATTGCCTTAATTCTGCTTCCCTGTCAACCATGGCTTGGCAGGAGCCCTAGGCCGCAAAATGAATTCTTTTCACTCGTTCAATGAATACCAAAGAAGACGAGAGGGGGCTCCTGCTCCTCAGGAATGAAAAGCAGAAACCCAATTTTTTTTTTACCCTCTGATATTTTGAACAGGGGAGAGCAGAAGAAGAGAGGGCAAATGAGGGTGGAGGCTGGCTCGTCGTGGAGTGGGGGAGAGGGCAGGAAGTTCAGGCCTGGCTTGGGTCATTATTGGGCCAGAGCCATTAGTCTTGCCAGGGTCTGCTGTGTCAGAGATGGTAATTTGAGTCCGTCTCTGTGCAGCCTTCTCTAATGAGAAGCTGCAGGCCTTAGATTTGACTAATTTCTTCTATGCCCTGGACGATATGTCAGCCCGGCCGTCCTGCGCCTAATGATGCCAGATACTTAATGAAGGATTGGTGGGATTTCCAAAGACTCTGATGGAGCTTTGTATTAATGTACTTCAAAAGGTAGTGCACTCTGGAGACTTGTGGCAAGGCTTTTGATGTCCTTGCAGTGCACTGTGCTGCGGATCTAAAGTGGTATCTGTATTATATATATATTTGTATTTACTCATGTATTTCCTGACTATATTTTATTGATTTCTGATCTCCTCCATGACAGACATTGTAATTTACCATGTCATATATTTATAATGAAATGAAGAGAAGATGCCAGACAGACTATAGTCTTCCACTTTGTAAAGAAGATGGACAGTCTCCTCATATACCTTTGCAGCTAGGAAAACAACATTATTGTTAAGGGTAAATATTGCTTGTTTGAAGTAAATGAGCAAAACTGTTATCTTAATTCCCATGCGTGTTAATTTGAGTAAATTAAACTAAAATGGAATTGCCGAAACGCACATATTTCATGCCAACATACACCGAGAATGACATGTCCATCACTCCATCAAACAGGTGATCTTTCTGGTCCAGCTAAATTTCCCGAGTGACATTTCCAAAAAATGATGAATGTGCGTCAGCTGGAAAAAATGTCGCCTCAATAACCACATGCTTTTGTAGATGCCTCGACCTGCTCGTGTTGTCTACGCAGCCCCCGATAGAGTTGAAAATGTCTTCTCCAGAAACAAGTCAAGCTGGTAAACATCACATTTCACCCTCATGTGATTCTCGTCTCCACCGTGTCCGCCACGGGTCAGGAGCGCGGCTGTCCTGAAGGAACGGCACTGCAGCTGATTATGATGGATTATGATAGATTCCTCCTTGGCTGACCTCTGCAGCCAGCCACACATTCTTCACTGCACTAGCACGCACACACACACACACATAGACACTCATATGGACACAGAGAAGAAGTGTAAACACACAGATAAATGTGGATACACAAAAGTGTCCACATGGGAAGGAAGGTACATTTATCCAAGGACAGACCTACAGGACATACAGTCACACATATGGATGCACGTACACACTGTAAGTTAAGTCTGCAGGTCTGTTGCTTGTAACTGACCCTCTTGCAGGTTAGCTCAGATCAGCACCAGTGTGAGTATTGAACCAGACCCAATTACCTCACCACAAACCCACATGAAAGCAAATAAACCCACCAGGAAAAAACACCTCTAAAACCAAGCCCAAAGAGTGGGAGCTGCCTTCAGAGGGGAGGCCATTTGTTTTCATTTGGTTTGGTGTCTTTACCGGTGCCGTGCAGAGCACTTTGAGCAGTGTGTCTCTGTCAGACCGACCACCTCCACCCGCCCCCGCCCACAACCACCACCGCCCGTCGTTCCATTACCACAGATAGCCCTGGTGTAGCCACAGCGAAGAGAAATGAGGTGGATGGCATTAATCGCTGGTGCAGACTGCTGCGCATCCAGTCACCTGGTCAATAAGCCACTAAAGCACCGCTCTTTACATTTTCTCCTGCTTAGAAATGGAGCAAAGACCACGAGTAACAACAGCAAAGGGGAAGAATGTCAGAGTAGATGGCGTATATTGACCCCAGCGGAAGCTATAGAGGTGTCAAGGCTGCCGCAGCTCTGAGCGTGAGTCTGCATGTGATGTGGAGCAGCAGGATCTGTTATGCAGCGAGAAGGAAATTGTTGGCACTACGAGCGCATGAAACCTTTTCTCGATGCAGTGTGAGAGTACTTTTTAGCCATTACCATGACAACATAGAGGTCCAGGGCTCTGTGTGAGAGTGAGTGTGTAACAGAATTACGGGTCTGAGTAATGCAGCCCATGATCTCTCGGAGGGGAAGTGAAACCAGATGAAGCAGGATCATCAGCGAAAGATGAATTAAGTTGCGACCAGGAGACGCGATACCGTCATCACGCCGACATGGATTTAGATGAACATAATTCTGTGCGCGCAACACGGTCAAACACATGAGCGCCCAGCAACACACATCTCCCACGCATCCACTTTTCTGTCACACAGACGGCGCAGAGAGAAGAGCTTAACTGAGAGAAAATGAGACTTCACTATGCTGTGAACTCATTGCCCTGACTGTAATTACCAGTCGGAAAAAAAATTGGTCACCAAGTACTCTCGTGACCTTTCTCATCATCGTTCATGTCTTTTCCTGTCACGTTGCCTCTATGTCTAAGTTGGCCTTTTACAGACAGCACATAGACTGGAATCTTATTGGAATGACCTTTAGTTACAATATCACCTGCCACAGTGAGAACTGTTCACACACCCGCTACCTTTTAAACCAAGGCCCTCCATTTGACTTATTACCATTTTCACTCATTACCATTCGGTTGAGTAGATATTATATTATACAGCGAAGAGGAGACAAATATAGAGAAAGAGACAGAGAGCACAGGCAGCGGCCACTGGCACTCTTCACTCATCTGCATTCTGTTGAAATAAACATTTCCATTGTAATGCCCCCGCCATTTCCCCTTTACCACTTCTCCTTAATGTAGTGCCTCTATCTCACATTCTCCCACTCACCTTGTGCTCTCTCTTTCTGTTCCTTTAACGCTCTCTTTGCCCCAGTGTTTTTAGCAGATATAGTTCATTTGCACTGCGTTTCAACCCCTGCAGTGACTCCATGGCCTGGCTACACAATTAGGAGCTCATTACTTGCTAATATACACAGACTAGAAGACAGACAAAGGGAGCCTGTGCCTTTTTTGTTGAGCGCTCCCCACTTCCATCATTTTATCGCTCTCTCTCTCTCTCTTTCTCTCTCTTTCTCTCTCCCCCGGCACTTTTTAAGTAAAAGGGTGCAACTTCTCTTCCTCCTCCTCCTTCTCACTCCGCGACAGTACATCTTCTCCACGGTGCATAATGAGCCTGCGTGTGCTAAGAAGAATTGATGGTTCAATTTCCATGTCTTAAGCATTGTTTCGATACAATTAAATGTACTCTTGACTCATATGAGTCTCTGCGTGTCATTTACTGGCTCATTTAGCATCTATAAAGCTAGTTATAACTGCTTTATACATTTTGTTTACCAATGTCTTATTAAGAATTAGATCACAGATGTTTTGGCTTTACGATCATAGCCAAAATGATAATCACGATTATTTTGATCAATATTGAGATCAGGATTATTTATCACGATTATTCCTAGACTTTAGGGACAACATATTTTTATTGCAATTTCACGTTTCAAAAAACAGAGCGCCGCTTTCACTTCCATGTCTAAATGTGATCCTTTTACGTTGTTATTGTCATCTAGTAGTGGTTATTTGCACAAAAACACAAAATTCAAATGATTAGGAAATAAATTATTGTATTTTTATTAAAATATGTTTTTTATTAAAAAAAAAAATTCTAATTATTTATTATAATCTGCTTAGAGCTAGTGTTAGGAAGTTAATCAGGTCATAATCCCCTCTCTAATATCTATTTTATACTGCTGTGAAAACATCTCCTTCAAATAGCTGGAGTTATTCAAGTTTCTCGCCAAAAAATACATTTTACAAGATTGCATTTGAACGCACCATGATAGCATATAATTTACCATGGCCCAATGCTCATTTTTTACCAATTAGAGCTTGAACGCACCACCAGCTTTACAGCTCCATGCTGTCGGCAGACGAGCCGGTCACTGTGATTACTCTGAGCAGCATCATGAGAATGAATTACAATGTAATAAGTGTCTGATAAAGTTAGATGTTCCCAATGTTTTAAGATTGTTCCTCCGTAGCTTATTTTGGACTTGCAGTTGATAGAAACTGCAAGTTTTATGTCTTCTTCACTCACACTGAAGAACTTCCACACCGACAACATGATATGTGTGTGTGTGTATGCGACGTTATTGACTGTGCCGCTGTGTGCCGACGTAAGTCCATCATGTTGCGGCTGCACATGGGTGTTTAACCGGCAAAAAAATGGATATACGAGACTGCTGAAAACCAGCCGGCTTTGATCGGCTGCTGATTGATGGTGTATCTCTAGCCCATATCGTAGTCGATCATGTTCATTAAATTGTGGGAAGCCAAAATCACGATTGCGATTTATATGCAATTAATTGTGCAGCCCTACCTCCTGTCATGTTCAGAGCTCAGTGTGACCAGAAGCAAACACGAGTCTCACAGGTGCAACAGAAGGTCAGCACTGGTAGCGTCCCTCTGTGCCACTGTCTGCATCGTTTCTCACTATCTGGCTGGCTCCGCGGAAATGCCAGTTTGCTCAGCGAGGGGTCTCGCGGCGTGGCGGCGGATGAAGGGCGCGTGTGCTGTTTACCGGTGTGTGTTCTGCGACAGTCGGCTGCATGATGAAAGAGACGCAGGGGAGTGTTGACATTTAGTTTTGTGCCGGTGATGGGCCAATGTGGAGAATCAGAATTAATGGAATAGATGTGTTTGTTTGACAGGAGAAGCTTCCTCCTCGGGATTGATGAGGAATTCAAGCCCATAAGAAGATATTTGTCTGGCTGGCCTAGTGCGTACATCTCTATGTGTGCATTATTGTGTCTATTCCTATATGTCTATGCTGTCAAACAAGGCTGCTTTTTGTCTGAGTGGCGAACGGCTTGCCCGCAAATCTCATTTTTGTCGTCGTTCCCCTCCTCATCCTTCCTCCCCCCCTATCTCTATCAGCTCCTCCTCTCTGTGAAGGTAATCCCAAGGTGATGTTAATAGGCTGGGATGCTGCTGAAAATGCCACTGTCATCTCTTAGAGGATTAGATGGACAATTGCTTCTCTGAAATCCAAGCCAAGTGGTTAAAAGGAAACTGCAACAAAACAACTTTTCTGAAAGTGTCCTATACCGCCAGCGTGCAAGTATTATGTCAGTTTTTGTACTATAACAACATGGATTTTATGTCCTCCGTATTGAGCTTGCATTGTAATGCCTTTATGTCATGATCTGCATTTTAATTTAACCACAGATGGACTCATAAACAGCCAAGAACTATAGGATTATAGGCTCAGTGTGATCTGTGATCCTAAATTAATTGGAGAGCAGTGTGTGATTAATATGGCCTTGTTTAGCCATGCCAGGCTAATTTGGCCAGTCACCGTTCCAGAAATTCAAAGGCAGTATAAGGCAGTCGTTGCAAGGTCTATTATTCTCATAAAGGAGAGGCTGCTAAATGAATACATAATAATACTAAGACAGGGGGCCAATGAAACAATCAGTGCTGTGCTCATGTTGACAAAGTGCTTGTTTGTTTGCAAATTATGCATTTTTATGTTTCCATTAACCTTTATGTGTCCATACGTAAGAAGACGGAAATAGCTTCAGGGAATCAGCTGCAGGGAATTACTTGAGCATACCTCTGCAATATGTATATTATATCAATAACATATACAGCCACTACTGTATACTGTATGTTATATGCTCCATTCAGAGGAGAGAAACGTTCATTTTATTTTCTCCACTGACCTTCCTCCCATCACCCTGCATGAGTTTACATTTCACTTTGCCACAACCTTTACCTAAGATTGTATGCATGCATGCTTTATTGGGATTTTGTGAAATCCATTATCAGTGGAATTTAATTTAAGTTTTAAATTTAACCTTTTTAACTCCATGAGGACGCCGGCGACCTTGGCCCACTTTACTGTCTTTCAGAGGCTGTAGCAGGCTCAGGAGCTGAGTAAAGGTACTGTTATCATATGAAAACCTAAGAAATCCATTGGTACCAACCATGTCATGTTAGCTCGTTGGGAAGGAGGCTAAATAACGCTCTGAAGCAAGGCTACATTTTGGTGAGGGAAAGACTGGCATTGCCATATTCACAGGAGTCCCTTGACCTCTGACCTCAAGATATGTGAATGAAAATGGGTTCTATGGGTACCCACGAGTCTCCCTTTTACAGACATGCCCACTTTCTGATAATTACATGCAGGTTGGGACAAAAACAATGCAGTTGTTTGCATGCATAATGTATAAATGTGTTATTTTTGCCTATTCTAAAAATAGTTTCTGCATACTGGGGTCCCTAAACAGCTTTGGAATTGCATAAATTGGATATCACTGTAAAGCTGAGACTATTGTGGATCCAATGAGCCCAAAGAATGGATGGCTTTCCTAGGTATATGGACAATAAGGGGGTTTCTGAGCAGTTTCCAGAACACAAGTGCTTCCCATCCAATCGCAGAAAAAATGCAATTCATGCAGAAATCTCCAAAAGTTTTTGATACCAAATCACGGCATGGCTTTTTGCTATGGTGCTTTCTCAAGGTCTTGGTGTCTTAATGGGGTATTTTGGAGGGATTATTGATCATTTTAATCAATTCTCGAATGGTAAAAAATGGTTAAATTTAGCACCAAATCTGTGTAGCAAATGGTATTAACCCCAAAATTGATGCAAAAATTTCTGAGACATAAGTGAGCATGGGAATGGCCGTGATATACTTCTATCATCATTTTCTAAACCCTTATACACTTTTACAATTTATTTTAATCATTTATTTTTTTGTTTTTTTCTGATTAATGACTAGAACAACTTGACACATAGTGCTGAGCTGCGTCTTAGTTATTTACTTTGCACCATACGTTATGTGTTTCTATAGTGTCAGTGAAATATGCACATCTATAAATCACATTTGTGTTGTTCAAAATCACGGTTTCTCCCTCTGACATTTTGCCTCTTCGAGCTGGTGCTCTCTTTCTCTACGTATCTCTCTCTCTCTCTCTCTGTCTCGCTCTGGTACGATTTCAGCCCACAGATGCACTATCAATAATGCAGCCTCTTTAACAGGGCTGAGGCTTTTAAGAGGGTTTCTCTGTGCCCCCCCTCCTCCCCACCCTTTTGCCTGCTAGTCGCTGGGTGGCCACATCCTAGTGGGAAAATCTTCGATTTTGTTCTGAAACCAGAAATGAACTCGCTGTTAACAGACATGTTATACTTAATTTATATTGTTGTCAAGGCTTTTCCTTCTGAACCTCGCAAAAGCTGGAAAGCACTTAATGCTGGCAGGGCAAGAGGTCATTGTCTCGCTAGAGAAGTACAGAACTGAGCACCGACTGCATAGCTGTTGGCAAAAAACTGAAATGGTAACTAAAGAGCATGCAAGAAGGAAACACAGCCGCTGTATCACACTATAAAGTTCATATTCGACTTGAACATATTTTGTTTACATTCATGCAGACAACAGAAGGCTTGGAAGGGCATTGCAAAGCACACACAGCTTGACGCTGCACTGTAAGCGAACTACCTTCATGCAAACCCAGCCGGCTTGATTTTTGTGTGGAATGCGTACACTGTATTATGTGTGTGTTTGGATTAGTTACAAGGGGGTTTTGAGGAAATATAGGCAGTTTGTTTTCGGAGTAATGATCTCTGAAATCACAGTTATCCCTCAATGTCTGTGATAATGCCATAAGCCATAGGAGGTTAGAAAACTTCCATTTATTCAGGCATGTTGACTGTAAACATTGTTGTGTTTGATGTGAGTCCAAGAGAGTAGATCCAATGCAGAAAAACAAACTTCTCAGATAATGATTTGTGTTGGTATGTTGCCATATTATCCTTATTTTCAGAAAAGCATAACATGAAGAAGAATCAAAAGCCAATGGCATTTTTTAGGCCATTAGAGTAATGTCACTGTTCCCAATCCTCACAAATGTTTTGTCCTTTTAGTTCACATGCTGTACTTTTGCAGTTAACATACTGTACATCCAAAGGAAACATTATATAACTTCACACTAATTGGTCTCAATATTTAGTGAGTTTATGTAATATTTCATGTATCATCCTCTGCCTTCTTTTGATCACAATACAAACAACAAAATACAGTGAGATGCTATAAAAGAGAATGTTTTGCACATCGCTCGGCTTATATCCTGTTTTCCTTCCTTCGGGTATTTACTCTGACTTTCTGCCTTTAGAGCAAGTGTCCTTATTTCATTAAGTCCCGAAGATAACAATTGTCTCATTAGTGGCTCTGCTTCTTTAACTAGAAGGTGCAATTATTAATAGCGCGAGAAATAAAAATATGGACCATATCCCTTTTCTCTTTATTTGATACCTTGGAAAAATTATACTATTAGAGTTAGGGCTGGGCGATAATTCATAATGATAATTTATCGTCTTTCAATGGAATTGTATCATGATGAAATCATATATCGAGATATCGAGATATACAATTACGTTGTCTAGATTGATAATAAGCATGAACTAACTCAAATTTCTCAGAAAATCTGATCAAACTCAGTTAGATCAAACTATTGTCTTAATCTGATTAATCTGTGTTTTGTGCGCATTAGGGATGTGACGGTGAGGAATTTTTCTACCGGTTAATAAAGTCATGACAACACCGTTGTTACTGATTACACCGGGCATTTACAAGAAAAGATGGTGCTCAATATATGTAGAGCGCTTACTTTGATCTTTAACATTGGGTGGCTGGGTGTCTGGCCTCTCCAGTAGAGTTTCTGCTGTGGGGGCTGCAGGTTTCCATCCACTGCTGCTCTGCAGCGCACACCGGCTGTCACCGTGCCATCCTCCTCACGACGATTATCTCATTAACGTCATGGTTCCCTTATAGCATTGGGTTTAAATCGTCGCTTTTGCAGCGACGTACATGAAACCTGCCTTGGCTGAGGTCTGCGCTCTCCAAGTGCACTTCTAATTTCACTTGAAACTGTTAATTATTTTGTACTAAAGTTCTTAATTAGATGCAAAAATACTTTTCAATTGTCAAGTATTTAATTCACACAAGTGTATACAAAAATATGCTTTACCATGTTATTTCATATAGATTATTTAAAAACATGCTATATTATGATCTATATCATTATTGAGATATGAAATGATCTATATTGTGACTGATAAATTAGCCATATCGCCCTAATTAGAATGCATATTTAAGTGTAACTGTCATCTTGTCTTGATCATTTGTAATGTTGTCTGTTGGAGGACATTACTATCTCCGGGTCAAAGCGTGCTCATCAGTGAAATAGGCTAATGAGGTTTCTGATTGGAATATCTAATACCCTTCAAACTGTAGAAACGTTTTTTAAAGATTAGAAGTATTTACTTATTTTGTTTTCATTTCCAAGCATTGGCGTTCAATCTTGACCTTTAGTATATGGCATAAGCTCAAAAATCCACATTTAGGTGATGACATCTGAGCCAGTTCCATTCGCTGAACAAAGACCACAAGCTGCGTTTGAAAGCTCTGACACCTATTAATATGTTTAATATGTAAATCTATCACAGGCAAGATAATCATTTAATCAAGATATATTTTATTCATATCAAAGTGATTATTTCTGAATTTTCAGACTATTAAAGCAGTGAAGTTAATATATTATTGAGGATACCTGGAGTGCTGAGAGGCTCTTTATGCTCTGGCCAATAAGAACACCTGTTGCTTCTGTGTGAGTGGGTTTGATTTAAGTGTGTTTCAGTTTCTGCATATCTTTAAATTACAGGAAGGCATATTTAAATGAAATAGAAGTGAAACAAATGAATTGTGAGATAGGAAAACACATTAGTTAAGGGAATAACAACAAATTATATGTATTTCAATAATTTAATTATCGACAGTGACGGATGTTCTGTGGGTTTCTTCGTCTTTTGAACCGCGGCCTATTTTGCTCCTTTTGGCGATAAGGCCAGGAGCGACGGTGAGCTGGGGAGCTGTTCTTATTTGGTCCAGTATTTCCCCTTTTGTCAAAGAATGACCTGTATAATGAGAATCTATTCCACCAATTCAGAAAACAATAAAGCAACAAACAACACCCAAAGGACGAGTTCCTGAGAGCTTGAAAATCAAAACCAAACCTGAGTATGAAAACATCTCGGATTCAATTTCAGGCAAAACGCATCAAAGTGTTAAATTGAAACTGTAATTTCCTGATAATGGCAGAGCCATCACACTTATAGTTTATTCTAGACCAGATATTTTGTGACAAGCTGCGAAACAAATTAGTGTGTGTTGCTATAAAATAACGTACCTGTGTCTGTCACGCCCTGATGTCCACAGTTCGCCTTTTGTCTCCTTCCTCTTCAGGTCATATTCACATTGTGAACAGAGCATTCTGGGTGTCTGCACAGATAATAAATTGTGTCAATCACTTTGACATTAGCAATAAAATCTAAATTCAAGCTGTATCCCTGTGATAGAGTCAAATGACTGTGACTCCTTGTGGAGGTATCCATCATCTCTTGGGCTTCAGGTAGAATCTTCAGTGGCAAAGTCTGCTGGACTCTGACGGATTTTCCTTCAATCAGAAAAGGTACTCAACCAGGGATCCTTCTTCTCTTTGGCCTCAGTGTATCCACTCTTCTTCTCTTTCCGTCTGGATTGAGGCTGTTTGACATACTTGATTACTTGAACATGATTGCACTAAATATCATAGAAACACTCTTTATAGTGGTAAAGTGAACTGAAATTTCTCTCATTAGAAAAGTCTAGTAACATAAAAATGTGCTTTTCTGCAGAAACAGTTCATTATTTAAAAGAGTAACATCTCTTTAGTTTATATTCTTCTATATGCTGATGACCCATATTTGTACCTCCCAATTAAATGAATCGGCTTCTGAGAAATGTAAAGAAAATTTAAAACAAAAGAAAAGATTTTTTTCTGCTTAAAGAGACTGTTTGTAAGAATCAGAAATTGCTTGTTAACAGTGACACCTGTGGCCGTTAAGTCAACGAAAGTCAGTTTCTCGCTGTGGAGCCCCGTCACTTCACAAGACACGGGAAACCTCTGTAAGTCTGGAGGAGCTGCAGCATTTATTTCTGCACAAACATCCACTGTACATTCACTAGATATTCTCAGAGCTAAACTAACTCTGCTGCAGTGTGGAGTGTTTATATTCTCATGCTGATGACCAACAGTTGTACCTCCCAGTCAAGCGGAGTGACAATACAATAGTACATATAAAAAGTGGCAACAGCGTTATCGTGCTGCATGGATGGCGACTAATCCTGCTTTAGCCTTTAGAGAGGACAAGATTGTGGTCCATTGTTTGTTGCTCTCCAGATGCACACAGTGGGATTGGGCTTATGCCCCACCTGTGAGTTCTGTGGCCGATCCTGTTGAGAATTTTACCACTCTCTCCTTGTGAGATTGCTGCCAAAGGCTTTTTAGATTTGGTGAGACAGTGGGTGGTTTTTGGGACGTCCTTGGACTCTAATTCCTTTTCCCGGGGTGGTGAAGTCAGCTGAAGTCTCTCTTTTTCTTTTTCTTTTTGCAGTTGACAGGGACCAGCTTATCTACTTGTTTAAGATCTTCTCCAGAGTCATTTTAGTATTGCATTGAATAATATTTTGTTTAATATGTTTTTCCGCAAAAACCTGTTCAATAATCTACTGGAAAGGATTAAAAGTGCATCAACTCCTTCATTCATATAAAAAAATTCCAAATCAATGAATATGCAAAAATGGAAATGCTTCCAAGCGCAGTGGCGCACCATCACACCATCACACCCACCACTGTAGTGTCGCTGGTTGGATTATACTCCGATCTGAACAGTAACTAAGTAACTAGCTAACAAGACTTCAAAGATGAAGATCTAAGTCTAAGCATGTGTGTTGCATGTGGTCTGTGATTGTTTTTTAGCTTTCAATTTAGCATGATTGGTGGGTTTCGAAAATTGCTTTTCTTTTATCAATTTCTGATTCCTCAGGATGTTGGCACACATGTACTGAAATTGTCATGTCATTAGTCGTTCAGACAAATGTGTGCATGGCTCAGAAAGAACAGTGCTGTGAATATTTTAAGTGTTTTGTGAAATGGGGGAAAAGCACAATATTGCTACACCGCTGTGTTAAGTGATGGAGGAGGATTCTTAGACATTATTTCCTCTCTTCAGCAGCTACCGTGCTGCTTTTGTTTGACTCTCTTGCTCAGTATGCCTCCTACGCTCTGTCTATACCGCTCTCCGGCTATATTTATATGCATGATACACCGATAGAAATAAAATGTATGAATAAAATATATGAATGGACATTTCCATTTCACAGGCATGCTCTACTTCTGTGTCAACACACAGAAGAGGAAATATGCATACTGGTATATAATGGTGCTGTACCAGTAGGCACCATCTGGTCCACCAACAAAGTGGCTACACACACAGAGACTGACAGACCGAATTAACACCTATAGTGTGCCCCTGCTTAGTTTAGGAAGTAAAGACAGACTCTATAGGGACAGAAACAGGAATTGGGTATTTCAACCTGGGAGAAAAATGAGTGAGAATCACAAAATTAATAAAACATAATTGTTAGTTTTCTTCATCAGCACTGTTACACTCTTATTGCATCAACACATTGTATTATGTAAGCCAATCAAAATTGTTACACCTAAGTCTAACTTTCTGTATAGTGACTATAGCTGCACACAGTGTATCAGGTTGATTACATACAGTAGCATAGGTAACAGAGTTTATCATTAAAGCTGATTGTGAAAGACTGAGATAGAGCATGGATAAGATGGAACCAAGCACTTAAGACATTATGGGTCTTTGGCTCATTTGTTTACAGTCAATACATGTTAGATATCCAATGGTTGGTGTTTGTCTTCACTCAGTGACCTGGATATTAAATCATAACCTATAAATCATACTTGAAGTCTGAATCTTCAACGGTAGAAAAGTGGTCTACAAATTAAGAGCACAATTAGCTTCAGCTGTTCGTCTGTCTGACTGACTGACTGACTGACTGACTGACTGACTTCTTTTTACTTCCTTTGTAAACACAAGTGATGATGACCAGATGAGAGATCAATATATCTCTATTACCGATCCCCTAAAAATGACTGCAGTTTATATGATGTGATTTAAAATGATAAACCCTGCTGCCCTGGAACAGTACTTTAGATTAATGCTGATCAGGATTACATAACAAACTGTATGCTCATTGCTCACGGCTGTCACTGCTAATAAAGCTATCTAGTGTAGCAAAGGAAGCAAAGATGATTTGGTTTCGTTACTTTGAGATTGGTAAGGTGACCATTAGCGATCTTCACAGTTTTGGCCATCAATCCTAATATTCACAACCAATTTTGTCAGTGAGATATTGTGCAGTGATGGTTTTAATAAGGTTTTAATAATATATTATAAAAATGTGCTTAGTTTGGTAGTGAAAATCAAGGTGAAAGTTAGAGTTGTTACCCAAATAGTTTGCTACTCACATGTTTAACTTTGACCCACTGCACCTACTATAGTTTTACAAAGTAGTGCATGACTTTATCAGACATTCCAGGTGTTTTTGTTTTCACCTCCAAATATGTGCTTTATACAACTGGGTAAATCTGGGATTTGTTTAAAACCTGTGTGGTTGTAGGATTACTCGTGTTGGTCGCCTTGTTGGGCTTAGAGCTGCAGCCACCAGTGCTGCTGTGTCCCTAGCTGTGTCAATGACACCGGCCAGTGAAATAAATGGTAAAATTAAAAAGACTAAAAACGGAATTCAAATATACAAAAATGCTTTATGGATGAAATTATGGTTAGTGCTGGATTCTTGTTGTCAAATTGATGTCAGATGTCTATCAGAATAATATGGAGCAGGGAAGATGTCAGCTGTCTCGGCCTCTCATATTCACGTTCCTCTACTCTGGGAACAACAGAGGCTCTGGCAGGAAGACTGACTCACATCAACCCCTTGTCTATTTTTCTCTTGTGGGGAAGTCTTATTTTTGGAGTGTGCTACACATTAGAAGCTGCTGCAGTAAAAGATACGGCCTACATAAATCAACTGTACCCACCACACTATACACAGAATGGCATTAAACAAGATGCAGCACTGTGTATACATGACAAATCAAAGCATTTATCTAAAATTATAGAAGACCTATTGCAAATAAGTGTAGCTTGAGTGGATTCATATTTTGATATATGCAGAAAATTGGAGAAAACTATTGTATTAATTACAAAGCTTGAAGTTGCCCCCATGATTAGCTACTGCTCGATCACTAATGTATGCCTGAGAAGTATTGGAGGTTAAGGGAAGGATTGTCTACAACCCCCAGCAACAGAGATGCCACAATCAGTGCATATTGTTATCTCTGCTCTTACATTTAATGCCATGTCCACATCCAGTAACTCACTTACAATCTATTGTTTTGCTTGCAGGGTAATTATCCCAAATTGCCAAGCTTTTTCCGTCTCTTATTGTGTTTCTAACAGATTATCCAGAATCCTGCAGTTTATTTATAAAGCAAAAAGAGCTTTTGATTTACTTCTCCTGGTGTCATGCTGTTCTGCTTATTCCCATTTCCTTTAGCTATTTCCTGCTGTTCTTTCTTTCAAATGCTTCTTACTTTGCATCTTTATGGGGATTTATCTGATTGTTTTGCCCAGAGAATGAAATACAACATGTAATCCACTACACATTATATTTTAAGATTATTATAATCACTAATATAGTCTACTGAATTACTCAAACAAAGGACCACAGTCAAATTTCTCACAAACACATTACTCCACTGCACCAAATCGTGTATGTGTGCGTGTTCATTGAGAAATTAGTGATCAAATATATGCTAATATTTGTGTCTAATAAGGATGTCTTCATAAGGATGTATCACATTTTAGTAGTGTGAGTGAGTGTTCTATTGGCAGAAATTGAATATAATATTAATAAGTATGTTTTCTTTAATGTGTAATCACCTGAAAATAAGAGTTGTTGTGTTTTTGTTACCTTAGATTGAGACGTTTATATCTACATAGGGAGCGGCTCCCCTTCACGTTGTCTGCCATGTTTCTACAGTAGCATAGAACAAACAAACCAAACTCTGCTAACCGAAGCCAATAACGATACTCGCCCCCGTTGCCACCGCCACTTTCTCTCTCTTGCTTCACTACTCACTTCCCACGTACACACACACTCTAAGCACTCTACTCTACAACAAATGGCTCTTGAGAGGGCCATACGCATTTTCACATCAGCCACTGTCGCTCTCCTACACGCTTGGCTCACGGGAGAAGTTGTTATCTGCAACCTCACTGCTAGATACCGCCAGATTCCTCCACACTGTTCCTTTAAGATCTGCTTAATGACTTGTGATTTTCGCTCTATTTCAAAGCTTAATTGCATTCATAATCTGCTTCTGTTTTTGTCTTTTCCTCATTGGGTATTAACACACTGTCTGTTGTGGATTTTATGGGGATTTGGTTATTGACTGATATGAGTGAGCACAGCATGCATTTGTTGATGTGAAATTTGTATAGTAATGATAATCTAACTTTACCTTAGCCTCTCTTAAAAGCTGTATTATTCTCATTTTATGATTTAGTTTAAAATGAACACTGTGGGTTCTTTGGCTCAGTTGCTCATTTCGCATCGTCTTGTACATATATGTGCAGAGTTGACACCATGAATAAAGTAACTACATGAGCAGGTGATGAAGCCTGTGGCCCCTTCCCCTCTGACACACAGAACTTCCTCCCACATGCCTGTTAGAGGCTGAAAGTGGCGCGGGTCTAAATGTAGCCAGTATTATTCGAGTTTTACTGTCGTTTTTCATGCATGACTGCCGTTTTCTCCATCGCTCCCCATTAAGTTCTTGCTTGCTCTGTTGCTCTGTGCTTATCCTGCCCTGCCTGTGTGTCTGTCTGTCCGTAGGGTGTCTTTAATTGATGCAGACCAGGTTCTTTACACTTCCGCTTATTTATACTCAACGCTTCAGTGAGCTGAAGGAGCAGGATGGAGAATCTTTTTTCTCTCTCTGGGAAGCTCTTTCTTTCTCTCTCTCTCTGCCACACACACACACACACAATGGAAGAGACAGCCAAATCACCTCCACCCCCGCTGCGCCTCAGAGCCCGCTTATGTAGCCAGCCCATTAAGAGCGGTGTGTAATTGAAAACTAAGTTTCTATCCTTGAATCTGAAAAAGCTAGTTTTTGTTCAGAGCTAGGCAATATTGATTTGCCCCTCTTATCCTCCGACACGAGCAGACCTTACCGTCCATGTTTGTTTTGACATTACGAGGCTGTAATGTAACTTGACTTGCTCTTTTGAGAGCTCTTTTGTTTACGCAGTATGGTGTATTATTGAGGACAAACAAACTTTTTTTTGACATACTTCTCTTGATAACCTTTCATTTCTTTCTACTGTAGCTTACAAAGTGTTCAAAGGCAGCTCAATCCATTTTCTGGTGCTGTTTCAATTTGAGGCTCAACCTTTCACCCAGGGCTGATCAATGCAGGTCAGATATCTCAGCCTGCTGAGGCAGGTGGGGTTAAAGCAGTAACAGCGAAGCCAATAGTCATCTCAGATATAGATTTATATCACTGACCTTTCATGCGCAGAGCACAGGGACTGGAACTCGCTTAGGGCGGCTATTACGACGAATCTGAGGGTAGAAAATGATGTTACTGTCCACTTCTCTGTTTCTTTTTTATTACTCCTCTACCTTTTCCTTCCATGTGACTCCTTGTCGAGCTGTATCTTCATCTTCCCTCCCCTCGCATTTGTTCCCCTTCATCTACTCATCTTTGCCTCTCCTTTTCCTGAGTGAGCTGACATTTATGTTTTCCCGACATACACTGACGTGTTAACAATTCATGAAATTTTTTTTTTCCCCCCACCACGCGGTACTTTCCTCCGTCTCCCTGTTGAGTATTGTAGCAGCAGTTATAGGGCTGCACAATTAATCAAAATTGTATCGCAATATGGCCTACTGCAGTTTTCAAATTGATGACTGTGCAATTATGTGTCAAAATACCATTTTCAATGAAATATTGTGGTGCTGCAGAGATGTGGTCTACACATCATATTCTACAGACTTAAGAAAACATCTTTGTTTTCTACAGATCCCTGCAGAAATCACACCATGATCATATTATTAATATGTTTTTCAATGAAAATGAGAATAATGATTATTCCCTCCGATATCGCAAATCACATGGTAATTGCAATATCAGTCAAAAATAATCGCAATTACATATTTTTTCAAAATCGTTCAGCACTAAGCAATTACGTCCAGAATACCCAGAAGGGTCTTATGAAAGGAAGCCAGCTATACGCTTAAAGGTTTATTAAATTTTCAATATGTTCTGTCAAGAGTAATATAGATTTTATTACCATATTAGCTGTTCAGCGTTGAGGTGGCACGTTGACATTTGATATGAGAATATTCATGTGGGTGGCTGGACCGTAGGCTGCCTCTCACGGTCCCTGTTTGCATATTCAGAGAATTGCTCAGGGCGTACCGAAGTCTCCAGGCTGCCATTTCCAGAATCATTATGGATGAAGTGTACCCGTGGAAAATCATGGAATAACAGTTGGAAGCTTGCCATTTAATGGCAACAGTGGTCAAAGATATTCAATAATTGACGACCCTTTTAAGAGATTGTGGGAACGCAGATCTTTCCAATTCCAATTATGCAAAAAGTAATCACCTTCTAAAATAAATGCCAAACTCATATACTCAAGAGATGATTAGACGTCAAGAAGCAGACCCATCCCCAACATTTTAATTTCATGATTTTATTTGAATGTGGGATGAGTTTGAATGTATTCCTCGCTTTAACCTAGAAATGCCTGTTTTGATTAAAGGTGCCCTGAGGAATTTTCTTGTATTTGTTTTTCTCATCTGACAAACATGTTAAATGGTTTCCTCATAAAACATTTGCAAAGCCAATTTTTTGGGGAATATTTTTAATTTGTTTACATCTGTGTTTGCTGGCTTGGAGTCTTCTTCCTTGCCTTTGCAGGCACATTACGGTGTTTCCTTGTGCATTACCACCACCAACATGTTGAGCAGAGGAGTGTATGAGCATGCACAAACAAATCCCTCTAGTAAAAACATTGCTCTATAGCACTACTAGTGGTCAAAAACTGCTCAGGGTGTTTTTTAAAAATGCGTTTTGCTTTTTATTACTTCTCTTGGATGTTTGACCTTCAGTGTGCAGAATTTGACGCTAGAAGGCCGTCTTCACATTCTGCTGAGGGAGGAAGGTTTCGCTGTGCTCACCTTGAATCTAATATCACACAAGCAGGATTTTTGTGACATCATAACTAGTTTGGAAGCCAATAATGGGCAAATTTGCAATTTACAGGAGTGTGATGATGTGAAAAATTGTGGACTGGAATGGACTTTTCAGTGAAGTAGGAGAAATGTGTTCTGCACTTGCAATTTTGAAACAAGACATATTTGCATATTGAGTAGATTTTGAACAAAGTAATTGAACATTTGGTGGGGAAATCATATCAGACATATTATCATTTAATGCAGAGTATTTTTATAGGTCTTAAAAAATATCTGATCTTTAAATTGTGTGTTAACATCTGAGATGCTTGCTTTCATTAGTGCCCTTATGTTGTGAATATAATCTAACACAGCACAGCAGTCATGCTCATATTGCATGTTACTTATATCTCGAAAGATCACATTAGGGATGATTTTGTCTTTTAGAAAATACTGCAAAAAATATACCAAAAGTGATTTCAGTATTATTCAGAACCACTGGGAAATTAGACTCATGTTTATGCTTGGAGTTTGTTTTTGTTTTCAAATTATAATTGAGGCAAGAGAGGTGCACACTCCATATACTGTACCACCAGCAACAGCAGCTGAGCGAAAAGACGAAGAGGGGAAGAATTTCACCCCGAGTGAACCGGTGAAACTTCTTGGAAGTAGCGCAAATGTAAATGCTAATTAAAAAAAAAAGTATCCAGCTGATGCCGGAAAGATTCCACGCTCTATGCTTTAACAGTCTAAATAGGGCCTTGGTGGACACAGGCATGGTGGAGGGTGGGGAAGGGTGGGAGGCAGAGGCAAGGATGGTATAGTCAATATTTACCCTGAGTAATTGGTCTACACTTCCCCCAGCGAGATACACAGACGTCCAGCGTCATCCCTGCCTTATCTCCTCCAGTTCTCCCTCACACACACACACCGTGTGACCGCCGTTGCACACAGCAGTTTTTGTGCAGCTGTGCTCCGAGATATCCACAACATAATGGTTCAAAGCAAACAGGATGAATGAGTCAGTCACCGTGCATGGACACTGTCATGTCCATTAAAGTTCTCCAGGTGGCCTTGCAGTGCCTACAGAGAACAGTAGTTAACAAGCTCATAGAGCAGCCTCTAATGAGTGGTGAAGCCACAGTTACTGTGGTAATGAGGTGGCCACATTAGTTACCTTAACGGTAAACCGCTGTTCTGTATTGATAGAATGACAGCAATAAGATGTGTCGAGGCTACCACAAGAGGAACTCGGATGCAAGAATTGTCAGAGACTCATGGGAAAAGTTGAGCTGTCCGTCAACCTTCTTTATTCACTCTTTTTGGCCGTCTCTCAAACACACACACACAAGCCATACAGTCCTCTCTCTGTGCTCCCCGTCTTTCACTCTCATGCTCTCAAAGCAACTCTCCAATTAACCTGATGCCTCTCGAACCGCCAGCCCTTTGAAGTCCTTTCACATGGCTCCCGCCTACGCTTGTCCTGCGTGGGTCTGAATGGACATTTACATAGCATTTTGTTTAGTTCTTATGTTGACATTGCGTGACCCCAATCACATGTGTCTGTGTGTCAATTTGTGGGTCTGTAAACCCTCCTGAAGGCTGCTGGCTGATGAGGAATCTGTAGCATCTTCCAACTATAAAGCGAGGAATCTCTGTTCGTCCGTCTGTGTGTCCCTTGCACATCTCAAGAACCGTTCATGTGATCGACTTCACACTTGGTGGGTGTGTTGCTGGGGACCCAATGGAGTGCAGTGTTGAATGTGGTGCGATTTGACCAGATGGTGGCGCTATAACAATGAATTAATGTTTTAGCCTGTAACTTATGAACCGTAACTATTCAAAACAAACCACGCCCTTTTGGGTCTAGATTGATTTTCCATAATTTTGAATTGTGTCCAAATCTGATTTTTTTGCTACTCCTCCTACAAAGTTTAAGTAATTGTCTAGCCGGAAAACAAATATTTTTTGGATTGTTGATATTCCATACAGTTTTGCTATAGCTGGCCCTCAACTTTTATTACAAAAACTGTCATATCTCCTGAACGCTTTCTGCTATTGTGACCACATTTGGTGGACATATGTAGATATGATGTCTGAGTGACCATGACAAATTTGGTTCCATTTGGCCAATAGGTTGCGCTGTAGTAGCATCATCTAACTATAAAGCAAGGAATCTCTGTCTGTATCAACTGCACACTTCGCAGATAGAAGCAGCCACATCGCAGTTCTCGACAACGCTGCAAGCAATCATCCTGTTCCGGACCGGTGTGCGCTCTGAATGGGCACTGCACTAGTACAAAGAAATATAAGGCTACATTACTAAGAACAATTCAGATAGAGGTAAACAAGTGTCCAACATTACTGTGTCCTTGTTCCTCTCTCTGTATTTCTCTCCAAAGTGTGCATCTCTACGTATTTCCCTTTGTCAGAAAGAGCCAAACAAACAAGGACAGGAGGGGACAAGCCAGGGTAGATTGTGTGAAGATGGTGGTGTTTTTTCAGATAAGATAACAAAAAATGACATTTGGTTACTTTCACACATACCTGGAGGCCTGTTTATATATATATTTAAGAGGCTCACCATGGTAAATTGCTGTCTACAAGAAATGGTGTCTGCAACACCACTGGGATTGGTGTTATTCTGTTTACTGAAATATTACACCACACAGGTGTAATACTAAAAAGCAGGCACACTATTTGTTTTTTGTGAAGGCAGTGATCCCTAATATGTATCGACAGTTGCGTTTTCTGGGTCCTCCCACCAGTGAGAAATGATAATTGGAATGCTTTCCTCATAAATTACAAGAGCCTTTTCTCTTTATCCCTCACTTCCCCCTCCTGTATATTGCAAGAGACAAAAGAGAGGTTTGCATCATCCCGACAGTCAGAGGATCAGAAGGGTCGTGCTCTCTCATGAGAGGATCTATCTGGTTTCCACAACCTGCTGCGGTAAAAGTGCAGCAGAGAGGGATGATGTAAGGACGATGATTTCTATGTGTCAGTTATTCAGCTCTACTCTGGGAACTGGCTACATCTACTAAGAGAATATCAACTAACTGTGAACCTGTGAGATCTGGTTATGAATTTTACAAGCACTCAAAGGTTAAAGCCTTCCATTTGTACCGCAGTACAATGAATCCCTCAGTAATGCACACTGCCTCGTCGAGAATGTGTCTGTGTAATGATTAAATAGAGAAAACAAACCCTGCACAAAGCGAGTTCATTTATCTGATTTATATTTAAATATTGGAAGAACAGAGGCAGCATGTTTTCTTTGAACAGCATTTTAGCAGGAAGGGGAAATACGCCCATTTTAAAAATTCATACATGTTATTCCTATTGTCTAAGACAGTCCAAAAAAAATTAGTCAACATGAACAATTCTCTCCCAAATCCAAAAATTAGAGTGATAAAAACTCAAATTTGTGATGTCATAGGGTATAAAGTGTGGAACTGCTCCATAGACAATGAATTAGGAAAATGTTATAGGTGACACTGAGAGCACCCAGGGGAATATTCTGAGTATATGAGGACATTTTCTATTTCACAACTGAGAACACAACAATAGAATAAAGCTCATTTGGGTATAATAAAGCAAACAAACATTCGGTGGGTCCATAAAATCATCTTTGTCTGCGGAGCAGCTCCAGACTTAATACCCTATGAGGTCACAAGTTTGAGACTTACTTCTCTGGTTTCTGGCTTTGAGAGAGAGGAGCTCATGTTCACAAATATTGACTGAACTTTCCTTACATACGTAACGTAATATATTGGAATTTAACTAAATTCTTAAATTTCCTCTTTAATCTGTTTGCATTCCCATGAAACATGATTTAAATGGTCAGTTAGTAATGATAATATGGATATAATGTAACTGATCAGTGCAGCACCTTTTGATGCCTCCATGCCAGCGACAGGTATTATGTTTTAGGGTTGTGCGTCTGTATGTCTGTACGTCCGTCTGTTTGTCTGTATGTCCATCCGGTCCAATCTCATGAATGCGATATTTCAGGAATGCTTGGATCTTGATGGAATTTGGCACAAATGTCCACTTAGACTCAAGAATGAACTGATTAGATATTGGTGGTCAAAACGTTTGGTGGACAAAACACACTTTTGGCCATAACTCAAGAATCCATGTGCTAATTATGACAATTTCACACAAATGTCTAACAGAATAAAGTGATGTAGTGATGACATTCTGGACAGACATGGATGTAAACTGCAACTTGACTAGTTAGTGGAGGCATACAATCGCAAGGCGGTAATTCTACTTTTTTAAAATCATTTTCACATCACTGCTCTTCACAATCAGAGTCGTTTAAGAAAGCGAGATCCATAGTGTAACCCCAAACAGTCACTTTACTGGTTAACCACGCCGTCAGTTAAGGCTTAAAGGTCCTGGTACACCTCCTGCATGCTGCTCTCAAGTGTAATAGAGTGGTTTATACCAGCTGAACCCAGTTGCAGCACTGCAGCATGAAAGTGTTCCCCCGGTCTGTCCGGAACTCCTCATTACCGCTCCTATAGTTTTGTTTACGAGCTAAACTGTTCACCGCATAGTGTCAAACCTCAGCCAAAAGGCCATGTTTCACATTCCAGCCCATTATACCGCAGCTGCACTGCGTCAACTAGAAATGCCCCGAACGAGCTCAGGGCACTTTCTGCTGAACGTGTTTGTTTCTGGTGACTGTGTGTGCGTATCTGTGCATCTATGTCTAAGACATACATGTGTGCTTTGTTTGTATGTGAGCGTTCTTTGGTGTTTGTTTCCTTATCTGCCCGATTATGATGCTGCCCAGCTCTAAACTTGAAGCTTACGCCCGCAACACTGTTAACACTGAATGACCTCCTCTGCTTTCGTATTCATGAGATCGTCCTCTGTTTATTCGCCCCGCAGATTGATATGGCTTTTTAAAGAGAGCCACTGCCTTTATTGTTTTCTATCTTTAGAGAACGGAGATAATAACAGGCTTCCATTTTTGACTGGGTTGATGAGTATCGCTGGAATGCAATATATCTCTCCACCTGTTTAATTTTCTTTGTGGAGCGAGATTGTAATAATCTGTTCTCTCTTTCTCTCCCTGTGTCATTCTATCTGCTTATCAATCAGAGAGCCAGCTGCTCCCAGGGAACAACTTCACCACAGAGTGCAACATCCCTGGAAACTTTATGTGCGGAGATGGGAAGTGTGTCCCAGGTGGGTGGCAGTGCGACGGATTGCCCGACTGCTTCGACAGGAGCGACGAGAAAGGCTGCCGTAAGTCCAGTTTAGACTCCATTATCAAATCCTTTTTTTTTTTTCAGCCCTTAGCTTTGCCTTAAAGCACTGAAGCCAGATACCCTATTTAGAGTCACATCATGTCTTCTCAACTCCTGAACTCCTCTCTCGCCATCCAGCATTCTCCCGTCCCTCCCCGTAGAGCCATAAAGGCCATTTAAACCTAATTCTCTGACAATTTAAATGAACTTCTCTCCTCAATCCGTACCTCTCCCCCTCAGCGTGCACACGTCCTCCTCCTCCCCGCCAGACCCACGGCCCCAGTTTAGCACCGGGGCAAAACTTAATACCATCAAAGCAAAGGCCGATTACTTGTGTGCGCAGGAATAGTGGCACATGCATAATTCTACTGTAAGGCTACAGTAATAGTTCCGTTTTGATCCTCACTTTTAGTTGGCTTTGATCTGTCTCGTCCGCTGCTCCTCCTCTTCCCCCTCCCATCACAGCCGGAGCTCCACACAAAGATGGGATAGCTGATGAAGATTGACTTTGAGGCCCCGCCACACTGAATGAAACCCTCCCCCGCCGCCACCATCTCCCCATATATTCATCTCTTTAACGGTCTCGCATTCCCGTTTTCACTCCTCTCTGCGCCCGATCTCATCTGATGATTTTTGGCTTTTGGCTTGTAATTTGCTTCACAGAGGCTTGTTTCCAATTAGAAAAGCATAACCATCTTCTTGCAGGGATTTTTTTTTCTTTTTTACACAGCTAATTCCCTGCCAACAAAAACCCTCCCTCACATATGGTTTGTCCTCCATTCTGTCATCTCTCTCATTTTCTTCCTTTCTCCTCCTCCAGCAGTCACTTCTCTCACTGTTCTCTCTTGTTGGCAGCTCAGGGAACAGGCTGACTACTTTCAGCAAAGTTGTGTCCCATGGCATGCCAGCACAAATACAGACACACACACACACACACGCACAGCCCACATAGCCAAACTTTGCTGTCATCAATCTTTTTAGCAGTGGTGGAATGTAACTAAGGGCATTTGTACTTTACTTAAGTCTTTTCTTTTCATGCCATTTTCTACTTCCACTCCACTACATCTCAGAGGGAAATATTGTACTTTTTACTCCACGGAATTTATTTGATAGATTTAGTTACTTTTCAGATGAAGATTTTTGCACACAAAACATATGAATGGCTTAAAAAATAAATTATGATATGATGGTTTTAAATGAAACTATATATATAGCGCTATATATATATATATATATATATATATATAGCGCTATAATATTTATTTATAAATATTTTTAAATATTTTTACAACAGTAAAATCTTGCTTTGACATTACGCATGTAATAATAATCTAATGATATAATAGTCAGTCACAGGGGACATTTTTCTGCAATGAGTACTTTCACTTATAATTAGGGCTGTCAAAGCGATAAAGCGATAACGCGTTAACGCAAATTCATTTTAACGGCACTAATTTCTTTAACACATTAACGCAACTTCCTATTTTTGGTTAGCGGGCTTGATTTTAAAGCTGGAGTGAAGAAACTGGCATCATATGAAACTAGATAACCTAAGGAATCCATTTGTACCAACCATGGAGGACAAAGGAGGCTAATTAACTCTCCAAATTTACGCTACATTTTGGCAAGGAAAAACTGTCTCACCAAAAACTGGATTTTCAAAGGGGTCCCTTGACCTCTGATCTCAAGCTATGTGAATGAAAATGGGTTTTATGGATACCCACGAGTCTCCCCTTTACAGACATGCCCACTTTATGATAATCACATGCAGTTTGGGGCAAGTCATAGTCAAGTCAGCACACTGGCACACTGACAGCTGTTGTTGCCTGTTGGGCTTGAGTTTTGCCATGTTATGATTTGATTTTTATGCTAATGCAGTACCTGTGAGGGTTTTTGAACAATATTTGTCATTGTTTTGTGTTGTTAATTGATTTCCAATAATAAATATATACATACATGTGCATAAAGCAAGCATATTTGTCCACTCCCATGTTGATAAGAGTATTAAATACTTTAATGCACATTTTGAACATATCAAAAAATGTGTGATTAATTTGTGATTAATCGCGACGATTAACTATTTGAATCGATTGACAGCCCTACTTTTAATACTTTAAGTACATTTTCTTACATGCTTTTACTTAAGTAACATTTCCAACAACTTGTAACAGAGTATTTTCACAGTGTGGTATTAGTACTTTTACTTAAAAGTAAAATATCTGAATATTTCCTCCACCACTGCTTCTTAGTTTGTTATGCCTTTGTCTTTTTAAGTTATATAAATAGGAACATTTCAAGAGGTGTCCGAGACTATATTCTTTAGGGCACCTTCATACTGACATCCCTGTAACTTAAAGAAAGCCTTACTCTACTTAGATGATGAGATGGGTTCTGTGCCCCAGATTCTCATCACTCAATGGCCTTAAACTGTCAGCAACTGTCAGACCGGGAAAAATAATATCCCGATGCATTGAGACTAATTGCATCAGAATTAGATACATTAAGTGCTCCTGATTTAATCTAATCGCACAGCTCGTGTTTCAGTTTATTACACTCCAATTCACCTCGAGTACTTTCACTTTAGACGAGCAAAACTTTTTGTCTGCTGCTGACACTACATGTTATACCGCTAAAGATGAAAGCAAGTTATCATAAAGCATCAGACTCAGCCCGCCTCTCTGGTTGTCTGTCAGAGGACTATTTTGTGTTTGTTGTCGACATCTACATTATCTGCTCTGGCATAAGTGGGCCTTATTATCTTCAAATAGATGGCTAGTTGTCAGTCGATATCTCCGGCCACTGCTTTCACAAAAAATCCCCAGACAAACCTCTGGCTCCATTAGGGGCTCTTCAGGGTCAGACAGAGAGGCGGAGGGAGGGAAGGGGGAGACAAGGGAGTCAGGAAAGAAGAAGCAGGGGAGCAGAGGAGGTATAGAGGAGGACTCATTACGGTTGCAACAGCGGGAGCTCTGTCTGGATGTCTATTATCTGAGGAGAACACAATGCCTGGAAGCTTTGAGACTGCAGTGCTGGATTCTCTGCAAGAAGAATCATAATTAGACACCCCTCTCTAAGAAAACACACACACACACTCACGGTTGTATATATATATATTTAACAGAGGGAGATGGTAAATATGCTGACTTGAAAGAGAGTTTGTTGACTCAACTTATTCTCCTTTTGTCATCGAGCTACATGGAAAGTGTGTTTCAGTGCAGGCTCCTCAGAAAGTACTGAAGAAATACTTTTATTTAGTGGAATATTGCTAGTTGACTGACTTTTCTTTTGCTTTTTTATAACCAATTAGGAAATAACACAGTGTATCTGATGATGCCTGGCCACTGTCATTAGCATGGAGGCAGAGCAGTGTTGACCACCACCGGATATTCAATTTCCTCCCATCTGTAATATGAGCAGGTGGCCTCTGTCAGGAGGTCTCCAAGAACATGTCTTTTAATTGTCCATCAATATGGATATTTGTAGCTTTTTTTTTAACACTTTTGACTAGAGCTGGGCGGTATGGCCAAAATATTCTATATCGATCTAATTCAATAAATAAATAGTCTAAATTAGGGCTGTCAATTGATTAAAATATGTAATTGCTGCATGTGATCATCATAAAGTGGGCATGTCTGTAAAGTGGAGACTCGTGGGTACCCATAGAACCCATTTACATTCACATATCTTGAGGTCAGAGGTCAAGGGATGCCTTTGAAAATGGCCTTGCCAGTTTTTCCTCGCCAAAATTTAGCGTAAGTTTTGAGCGTTATTTCACCTTCTTCCTAGTATGACATGGTTGGTTCAAATGGATTTCTTAGGTTATCTAGTTTCACATGATACCAGTATCTTCACTCTACCTTTAAAACTGCACCCGCTAAAGATCGTTTGCTTTAATACGTTAAAGTAATTAGTGGGTTTAAAAAACATTGCGTTAACGTGTTAACTTTGAGAGCTCGTGTCTATATGAAATAACCACATGGTAAAACCTATTTTTGTATACTCCTGTGTTAATTAAATACTTACAGAATAGTACAGAATATTTTCTTATTCAATTAAGAATTTATAACAGTTTCAAGTGAAATTATAAAGAAAAAATAAATAAATATTTCCAGCTATGCACTGGCTATGTTTACATGCATGCACTGCACACAAATACAATAATCAAACCAAGACAATAGTGTGATTTAACTACACTGGGGTATTCCCATAAGAAATTCAAGTTAGTATGTGCTTGTTATTATCAATTCAGACGACGTGACTGTGTATCACGATATATGATTTAATCACGATGCAATTCCGTTGAAAGAAGATAAATTATCATATTGAATTATCTCCCAGACCTACTTTTGACCACTTGCTTTCCTTATTCAGTCCATTTTAGGTGATCGGGGATGAAACCAGATCATTTAACACATACAGTATATACTCACACATATATACATACAACGTTATGTATTTGTGAACCTATAAAATTCTCTGCTACATATTTTGCTCCAGGAGGAGTCTCTATTTTTACCACGCACATTTGCACCCGTAGACAGCTGTAGTTGAAGAGTAGATCCCTCGTAAGCCCACGCTGTTCAGCCAGCAGATTGTGCTGATGTGGGTATCTTTGATCCAGGGAATACCTGCGCAGAGCCTGAGGTAAAGGTCACACGTGGTGACATCTCCCTGGTGTCTCATTAATGAGAATTTTTGGAAAACTATGTAGCTAACGGGGGAAGTACAAAGGAGAACAAATAAATTTGGATTTGCAAATTACCTGGTGGAACATGGAAAGATCAATTTTCTTTTGAAATCTGTATGAAATTTGTAAAACTTTGATACAGTTTTGCAAAGCGCGCTCACTTGCACATACTGGGATGCATCGATCCAATCTGTACTAAAGTGCTTTGCAAGGCCGAACCACCCACACATGAACTTAGAATGACACTGTCTGGCAGATTTTCATTTTTCACCAGCAGAAATAAACCTTTTTCCGCCTTTTTTTTTTGACCTGACTATATTTTATTCCAGTGCTATCAGTGGGGGAGGAAGTTCAGAATAGAATCATGCAAACCTGGTCTGCATTTGCCTCTCTCCTTTATTTATGTACTTGTGTCCCAGTCTGCTACGCCTCACAGGTCAGGAATTGTCTCTCGAATGGTCCGGGGAATGTTTATTCACCTAGAAGAGATAGGCTTCTCCCTTCCTCCCAAGCCCTGCTGCTCCTCTCTTGTTTGTTTGTTCTTCCGGTCCCCTCCAGCACAAGGGTCAACTCGAGTCATGTAAATACTTTTCACTGGCTCTTTAATAACAGTCTGGGCTGAGAGAAGAGACGTAATAACTCCAGCCTGAGTCTTATTGAGTTAAAGACACAGCTTATTGTATTACTGTCCTGTTTTGGAGGCCAGGACCCCCCTACGGATCATTTTAATCAAGTCCAATTTTTTTTGGGTAACCTCGTCTTTGCACCACGTAACTGGATTTTAGATGAAAACATATCAGAAGCTTTTACAGTATCTCCAATATTGAGCATCTGCTCTACGTCAGTGTGCCTCTGTGTATGTGTTGGCAGGTCTGAGGGGTTTTTCAAGCAAAGATTCAGAGACAGGCTGCTGACTAATTCCTCGCACAAAGAGGTCAAAAGCACCACCCTGCTCTCCGGTGTCCATAACGACAGCCTGGGAGAGTGTTAGACGAAATGGATCCTGACAGAGGAGAGAAGAAGGAGAGCTGACTGAGCTTACTGGGCCTCAGAGCCAGGATTAGCCTCTTTGCCCTTGTCTAGGCAGGGCATGAGCAGGCGAGCGAGGACAGATGCGTAGCGGGGCCGAAAGGGTGAGTGGACATGATGTTTAAAGCAAGAAGTGGGGAATCAAAGATGGGATGGACAGAAATACAGTTTGGGGAGAGAGAGAAAAGAAAGGATGTGTTCTAAACTAGCGGTCATGCCAGCTGAGGCTTCTGTGTGTGGAGGAAGTCGTGTATTTAGAATTAAACACTTACAGACGAGTGCAAGTTCAACTTTTACTCTGCTTTTAACTAGAAGGGCCATCAGCAGGGCCAGTGGCTCTTAAAGAGCAAAGATCAGAACACATCATCCACACAGAAGGGCTGCTCACTCATCTCCTCATATTCTGCTCAAAATGCATTGCATGTCTTTAAAGGTACAGTGTGTAGGATTGGTTGGGGATTGCAACCAACTGAGTACCCCTCCGCTCACTCCTCCCTTTCCAAGACTGCAGTAACGTGAGCCGCCGAGTGCAAAACCACAGTAACGCCGTTAGCCTTGCTTAGAGGCCATCCTTACCGTAATAACACTACTTTAGGAGCAACGGAAGTCAGACGGTGGTTGGTGGTACCACGGTTTTGCACTCTGCGACTCATGTCACCGCAATTTCACAAGCGTGTCGGAGAACTATGGTGGCCTTCAAGACCCGCTCTTTAGGTAGATATGAAGGGCTCATTCTAAGCTAGAGAGACTAAGAGAGAGATTAAGGTTGCGTCCGAAATTCCATACTAACATGCTATTTAGTACACTAAAACAGTATGTGAGATATTTTAGTATGTCCGAAACCTTAGTATGAAACCAATAGGGCACGAATTGCATACTATTTCCGGTGAAATATTACAGTATGCAACGCTGGACACTACGGCGGCATAAATATACCACAATGCAATGCGCCAGTAACAACAATGTTCATAACAGATAATGCCGTTTTGGTCAAATGAGGTTGGCACAGGTTACCATGGTTACATGTCGCCAACTGGCACGGAGGCTCTCAGGAAGTGACAACGTAAATTACTGCTCAGTGCGTTGGAAAAGATACATACTACTAATTACAAAAAAGTTTGTTGAACAATATTACACCTATTGAGTATGTAATACATGCAACCTAAGATTCTTAGTTTCAGGTGATTATAGACTAATTAGTTATGAATATTATATTCCATTTCTGCTAATAGATCCCCGGATATGCTACACACGTCTAATTGACATTACCAGTAATCTTGGGATTTCAGTCACAAACCGGATGTTGCTGGTTGAGCCCTCATTTTCTTTAGAGCAATGGTCCCCATGGACCCCCTCAAAAGGGGTTGCAAGATAAATCTGATGTGTTACACGATGATAAATAGGATAAGTCAGATTCAAAAACAGTTTTCTTCTACGGAAATTCGTTTTCCGTGACTTCATTCTAACGATTCCATTTTTTCTTGTGAAATATTGGATCATTTTAACCATTAAGGCTTTAAAGCAAGAAGATAGAAGAAATAACACAATCTTCCACTTCAAATGACACGTTGAATTCATAAGCAATAAAATGAGCCATTGCTCAATTCAATGCACTCTGGGGGTTTTTACTGCAACGGCCTTATTTGGTCCAGCAGCTAATGGTCGCCAATGTTAGCACACTTTAGACGACTATTGCTGATATTGCCGAGTCAGTTCGCTGACTTGATGACTCCACTGTTACTTGAGCTACACATTTTTAGCATTATTATTCTTTAATTGTCACTTGTGGCCACAGGGGTACTTCTCAGGAAAAGTGATATTGTCTGGCTTTTAACAAAAAAAATTCAAGAAGGGAAAAACACCAACCCTAGACAGAAGAAACCTTTGACCCGTGTCACTAAGCAACCCTTCTTTATGCAATAAGATTTGCTGCAACCTCACCTATTTGTATGTGTAATGCGTAGGAGCCAGTAGCGACTCTCCCTCCTGGCTTGCTTTATTCAATCACTCGGAGACACACAGGAAGGACAGCAAATTGGAGGCCCACACAAGGGGGGTGATGTTTTGTCAGTTAGTTTAAAAGTCTATTAATACTTCATAACAATGAGGGATATAACCATTTAGAGTTTTCATTACCCGATGCACTGTTTATTGATCCTGTTAGCTCTTCACAATGTTATGAGCAAAATGAATTTAGTTCAGTGGATTACTGGAATATTATCACATTATTGCTCTCTGCAGTCATAACACAGCCGGAGCCTCGAGCAACATCAATGGTGCTTTTTTGTTTTTCTGTGTACTGACCTCCACAAAATGCCCGCGGGATGTTGAGTTCAAAAGAGCCGCTAAATGCTTATCAACAACAAAGTTCTCTTAGACAGCAGGGGTGGAAATAGCTAAAAAGACTCTTGAGACAGGTTATGATTTAGATACAGAGGCTCACACTCAAACCCACCACGTGTAGGGAAGGGGTTGCGAAGATTAGGAGCGTGTGTTTATGTGATAAGAACAGTGACCAATGCACTGACTCGGAACACAAAGAGCCGTATACTGCTGACAGATAGGTTTTTGTTCTTCTTCTGTTGTCTTCTTTTCACGCTCTGCTTCATTGTGCATAGGTGTTCTTTGCTCTGAGATCGGAGGAGTTTGGGAGACTTAGAGTGGAGCGTGTCTTAGTTTATGTGTGTTGTGTTAGTCCCTGCTCAGAAAAAAAACTCTAGAGAGCAAAATAGAAAAGAGAAGAGAAGGAAACGAAGAGCAAATGAAGAGAATATGGAGCGCTAATAGCAGGAAAAGTTAGAAAAGTGGAGGAAGGTTTAATGGGACTGAGTCGGGTGCATCCCCATGTACTTAATGGTTGACTGATCAATGAGCTGCTGTAATTAATACCAAAGAACAGGGATGAAATATTGATTAGCGTCTTACATACAGTCTCTTAGTCTGATTCCTTCTCCTGCTGTCTCTTTTTCCTCTTCTAGCTTTCTCTTTTAGATTGAACGCTATCCTCATCCAATCAATAGTCACAAATTAGGCTAAAACGATTGCTTCGAAATCTTCAAAGGAATAAGAAATGCAGCCTTGTCATTTTTACAACACAGCGTTGGGGCGCTACCAGTTCAAACAAGGCAATTTCAGCAGCACGTTGCTTTCGGTGATGAATATTGCAGCAGGGCTATTATCTGGCAGATCGCTCGCTGCTTTCTCACTGTACGTCCTTGCTTTCCCTCCCCTTTTATCGGGAGTTGTTGAATTATTGCTGATATTTTGCACACGCGCCCGCTTGTATGGTATACGAGCCACACTCGCTTCCTCATCTAGCACGAAGTTTGATGGCTTTGCAGAATGCCGTTGGCCCGTAAACGCTTGGCCCTTGAGATGAAGGCAGCTCTATAACGTTGCAATGCCTCTTCCTGCACACGGAATGTTATTGCATTGCACAACTAGCGTGCAGGGCTTAGACAGTGAAACGTACAGAATGATTAT
The DNA here is from genome assembly GCA_916701665.1 of Sebastiscus tertius. NCBI lineage: Eukaryota > Metazoa > Chordata > Actinopteri > Perciformes > Sebastidae > Sebastiscus > Sebastiscus tertius. The sequence continues at coordinate 75,022 of CAKAOH010020544.1, forward strand.
TCTGATCCCCGAGCCCTGCAGACTGAAACTACCCTTGCCCTTCTTGCTTACACCCTGACTCCATTACCTATTGATTTCCTCCCCTAAGAAATGCTCAGCAAGGTCAGAGAAACCTTTGAAGCCCTCAGCTGTCTCCGCTCCTTCGCGGGCTTCTATTCTCTTCCACTCGCTCTACTCGCGCTGTTTGCTTTCTTGTTAGTCTCTTCCTCCAGTCTTTCTCCTCACTCCGTCAATCATGCATGCCCATCACGACGGATCCTACCTGCGCCGAACAAGTTATTCTGTTCTCTGGGGAATTGAGGAGAGGGAGAAAAGGGGAGAGTGTTGAGAGAAGGGGCAGAGAGGTGCATATTTGGGGAAGAGCAAAGCACACTGTCTGCAACAGGAGTTACGCTGTCAGATTCAGCCTGACATGAATGCCGAAGCCACAAGGGAGATAGAGACGGGGAGTAGGAGACAAACATTCTGTTTCAACTTCATTTTAGATTATCAAATGATTTACTTTTAAACCCAACATATTGCCACGGTGCTACACTCCCCAGCCTGGATGTGAACTTTATTTTTCCTTTTAGATAGAATCATTTGAGTTGTTGTTGTTATTTTAAATCCACGATAGTAAAAAAAATGAGGTATGGATGTTTGGAGAAAGTACAGTGCAGTGTTTTCAATTAAAAATGTTCCCGCCGAAGAAATGTTAGGCAGATGTCAAACTAGGCACCTCAGTGTGTGTGCGCCTGTAATTGTGCAGGACGCCGTAAAACCGATAGATAGAGAGGGAGAGAGGGAGGGCATGTTTATGTGTATGTTTATGTGCCTTTGTTTGTGTGTCCCGTCCTCCAACTGTGCGTTTTCGGTGTGATCCAACCATGTTTTTCTGCTAGTGATAGTCTCACCTCAAGGAATCGAGCTCGACTGCTAACCTCATTCGTTTTCATTTGTGCTGCTCAGCTGAACACTGGAGGACTAAGTTTGGAAGCCGCCCAATAACCTGCCTGCTTTTTTTCGTAAACAACCAAAGGCTCAGAGAAAGAGAAAGAATAGTTGGCACTGGACTAATCCAGTTCAAACCTAGAAACAGTGCGATGACAGAAGGGATGAAGACCGGAGAAAACGGATGGTTATAGGTTGGAGAGTAAGGCAGAGGTGCTGAAAATAATCAGCATTACCTGGATTTGAAGTCCCAGACCTGGATTAAAACAGGACACCTTCACAGTATCATCAAAGGAAAACGTAATAAATTTGTGTCTTTACCGTTTCTTACACCCTCAAATTCCTCCTAATTAATTTTTTTCCTCTCCTTGCTCTGAAAACGGCTCAGCTCGGGCTATAAAACGGCCACACATCCCCAGAATACAGCTAAGCACATTAGCTCTATATGCTTCCAAACAGCGCTGTCTCTCTCCCACCCACGACTCTCCCTTCATGAGCTTGCCCTTCATGTGACTTTTGAGCTAATTTGGAACACAAACACTGGGTCAGATGAATCCTGCCAGCAGTAGAAGTGGTAATGAGGATTGGGATGAGGGAGGAGGGAGTGAATGAGGAATCTCAGAGCAATAACAGAGCTGTCCTTCTAGCCGAGCCTGCCAAGCAAATGAAAAGAAAAAAAAGTCAGGATCCATGGCCATGCAGAGAAGACGATAGTTGTATTTTCCAAAAGCAAACTTTATATTTCCAGACCAGAACATGTTTCCTTTATTTCGCACAATAGGTACAAAATAAAATAATGTAGAAATAGAAGCATTAATATTATTAATATGATATTGCCTTTGTTTGTGGCCAGATGAATTTCAATTTACCCCTCCACAACAGCATGTTTTTGTGTCTTTTTATTTATGTGTTGCTAAAGCTCGAAGCCATGTCCGTGTCTCTCCCTGGACTCTAATGAATGTGATATAGCATGGTAAATGAGCTTTGGGTGGTTAAGGCCTCTGCTGTCCAGGTAAACAAAGGCTTTCCAGACTATAGACACAGAGATCGGGCGCTATCCCAGCTTCCTCCCGCGTTCAGCGGATTACATTTCATCCTGGAGACAGGGCGCTCCAAACCATCGTGGTTGTTATGCCTCGCCCCCTCCCCACCCCCCGCTACACATAATCGCCGCAGCTTGAAAGAGCTCATAAATCAGCCCACCACAATACATTGTAGAGGGAAAAATGTGCGCCCCTGGCATTTGAGACGGCACAATGCCAACCTATGAGCAGGCCAATTCCACCCTTTGTGTTCAGCAGAGAGAGAAAAACAGAAAGACTGTTGGGTGGCTTGCTTTGAGATGTCTAGTATGCCCACTCGTCGTCCCCCCCCTCCCTGTGTGTTTGAGTGTGTGGGTTGTTCCATCCTTTTGTTGTTCTGTAATGTTTAAAATGTTTATAATGCTGTTCCCTCACTGGCATTACCCTCTAGTCTCATTTAACTAGTATCATCATAATAATGTCTTCGCTGTAATTGGTAGTGTTTCTTTTCTCTGTCTCCAATAAGAATGATTACAACACGAGTAGCACTGACTCAAAGTTTAAGCTTTTGATTATAATGCAATTTACTGGAAGGGAATAATCCATGGGGCTGGGTATCAGTACTGGATACCTTTTAAGGTATTGACCAAAAATAACCCAGTACCAAGTAGTATTAAAACTTCTCCAGTCAAACGATATCTGCTTTCAATCCTTTTTGTATCCAGATCTAGAAAAAAACATACCATTTTGTATGGTTTCGCTCGGAGCCAATCACCCCAAGCGTTCTTTGATTTAATGGGACTAGGGATGCACCGATACAGACACTGGATCGGATACTGGGCTGATACTGTCTCAAATAGCCAATTTGTTTCTGCATTAAAAAAAGTTTACGCTTAAATTTGTAATTCCTGTTCATTTTGGAGATTCTTTTGCCATGTTGTTGGTGTACGAGGTATTATTTTAATAATAAATAGCAATTCAGTAAATTTATACCTATGTAATTACTTACAAAGTTAAGAAAGCAATGTTTAAGTTAAGCCTGTTGTTGCCTTACACATAAAAAAAATGATCCCAGTCACTTCCTCACAGTGAGGCATACAGCTTATTAATTAAACACTGGTATCGGATCGGTACTCGGAATCTGCCAATACTCAAAGCCTAGGAATCGCTATCGGTATCAGGACTGAAAAAGTCTGATTGGTGCATCTAAATGTGACGTGTAATTGGCCCACTAGCACAGCAGGTACAACCCATACAGTCTGTGGAGTGGTGAAGTCGAGCGTAGCTTATTTAACGGAGTTGTCAGTTCAGCATGCCGAGATGCCACCACAATGTTTTAAAGTATGGCTATACTACACGCCTGTGGCGGTGGTGGCATTTTATGCAACTGAAAGCTTCCATTCACATGATTGATATTGAATGAAGAAGGAAAAAAAAGGTATCAAATGAAATACTCTGTCTGTATCGATGTCACTTTAAGGGTACTGGTATTGCTATCATACATTTTTTAACGAGATCCTGCTTTATAATCCACAAGTAGTTTAACAAAGGCCATAGAAGAGAAACACAGGTCTGAGAGATGATACTGTGTTTCTCACAGATATGGCTCATTATTCTAAACTATAAATATTGATGGCTGTAGTGCAATGTCTTTTAAATGTCTTTTTTTGCCGCCGTCAGGCTTTAAAATTCTATAACTTCACGGTGATCGAGCTAAACCGAGGTCCTTCATTTTCTGATGTCTTTGCCTGCATCTACCTGCAATCTTGTTTTTCTCCTTCTTCCAGGGAAGATCAATGTGTTTGAGTTAAAACTAGGGGCTAGTGCTAAACGGAGGATGCCAGGCATTGATGTTCTGCAGGCTCGTCACTCAGTCTCAGTCAGGCCTGTCCGGGGAGATAAGACCAGTGGCCTGCTTAGTCTGATCAATGGCATAATCCATACAAACACTCTCCCACACGATTTGCTCTCTTTGTCTTTGTCATTAACTTGTTTTCTTCTCCTATCACTACTTTGTGCTCAGGATCTTACCCTTTACTTGTCATACTTCAGAGAACAGAAAGATAAGCATTACAGAACAAAAAAAGAAGAGCTGAGTAATTAATTGGTCTCCGTAACAAAGCAGCTGTTTGACTGTTTGAACCTTGTACAATGGTTAGTGGTTGAATGGGTTTGCTGTTTTAATTTTAGAACATGCAGTTGTGTCTGTTACGTTATTATCATAAAAACATTAATAAAACTTAGCCGGTCGTAGTGGCGGGCGGGTCCCTCCCTTTTATTGTGCATAACGGCCAAGGTTAATTCTGTCATAAAACATAATGTAGTGCATTAACAATTGCCGCATCATCACACAGACTAATCCATTGTTTTTCTTTCTACCCCCCCAACCCCTCATCTGTCCTTAGCTAAGGTCAAGTCAAAGTGCGCCCCTACCTTCTTCGCCTGCGCTAATGGCGTCCACTGCATCATCGGACGCTTCCGCTGTAACGGCTTCAGCGACTGTCCCGACGGGAGCGACGAGGAGAACTGCAGTGAGTCTCACACCACAACTAACGCCAATAAAAGCAATCTGTCTCATCATGTCATGTCCACCAGAAGTCATGGTCTGTTTGATGATGTACTGCGCCCCAGTCATAACAATTTATACTGCAGCTATGTACCGGTCATATAGCCAGTGGTGGGTGAATATGTACTCAAGGACAACTGTAAAACTGAGCAAAGTATTAAAGGGGCAGTCCAGCGATTTACTCATCGTGTACTACTACTATAGCCTTGATCAGATGACCAGCCTACATCTGTTTTTGGCATATCCAGATTGTATCCTACAGATTATTTTTAGAGAGTGAGAAAAGTCTGGACAGCAAAAAAACACATGATCGGATCCAAACCACATTTTAAGGTGGTTTGAATCAGATTTCTACAAATGCGTCACAGTCCGGACGCTCTGGTCGCTCAAATCGGATCTTTTTCGACACAATGACAACGTTGTTACTACTAGCAGAGCGCTATGGAGGGCGACATGGAGGAGAACAACAGTCCGAGAACAGACGCTGAAATAAATTGTCATCACTGCAACACGTAACATCGCAATGTGTACCGGCCTCCTCCATCGCTGAGTACAATTGAGGGCGAAATGATGGACTTCCATTTTTTCATTCTTCCGCCTCAGAAAGCCGCATCACGAGTGTAGCTACATAGTTACTGACACCTAGGCTACAGCAACCCTTGCCGATAGGTTGGTGATGTCACAAATTCACACAAATTCGATCTGATCACTTGCAAATAACAATGCAGACATTAACAGTGTGGTCTGTCTTAAAGATCGGATTTGAAAAAACGAATCGGATTTGCCTGCAGTCTGAACGTAGCTATGACTGTATAGTGTCTTCTGTGGCTCTAAAAGAGCTTTTTCAACTCTGAGAAAGAAAACGGTCTGATGATGTCATAGTGATGTAATTAGGGTAATCTCAGTTTGTGCTTGGAGACTGTAAATGTATAACAGAAAGCCTGAATTACAAACAGAGGGTGTGGAGTTGGAAAGATGTATCCATTAACCAGGCAGGGAGAGGTCTAATAAAAAGATGCTACTGGTTGGATTATGGGAAATGTAGGACCAATGCTTTTGGAGCTCGACCCATACTAAGAAATAAGAGTATCCCAGCCTCTGTTGTTTCAATTGTGACAATTATTTTGTCAATAATCTGTCTCTTTTGAGTCCCACAATATTATGGAAGTGCAATACTAAACAGCTGGAGTACCCCTTTAATATGCTTCATCAAAGTATTACAAAAAAATTACTTTGCATATAGTTTGGGCCTGTGCAAAATGATGGAAAAACAAGAGTCTAACTCATTTAATTTAGGAGCAGCAAAGACAGTTAGACAAATAAAGATCCTCTTTTTATCTTTCACACTGTGTCTTTCCTCTCTTCTGTACTCCCTCTCCTATCTCAATTTTTCATTGTGTTTCAACGTGAACAAAACAATGAGAAGACCTTGCACGCAAAACTGAACTGACATCCCAGCCTCTGTCTTTGGAGGTTGGATGATTAATTTTTAAAAGCAATGATATTTGTGTTTTTCCAGAGGCACAGCCTCGTTTTTTAGATTTGCTTATGAACAGTTGGGGCAGGTGTAGTCCGAGATTGTCACTAGAACATTTTTTTTCAACCTTGTTACTTTTGTTCTACTTTAGTTTTTGTAATGCCGGAGCAGTACTTTCTGAAGCGTGAAGCAGGTATTCTTTATGTCCCTCCTTTCAGAGGAAAATGAAGGAGAATGTCATTCTATTAAGAATGCAATTTCTGTACCGTTGCTGTCCCCTCCACTCACTATCAAATCCTGCATTTAGAGCAGATAATAATAGTGTTGAAAAGATGTGAATGGTGAATACAGCAAATTCTATTACCTTTTCGAAAAAGTTTGAGTCATCTTTATTTTGTTCGCATCACCTGTGACTCCTGACTCTGCACTCTTTGTATAGTGGTTGAGAAGAGTCGAATGAATGCAAAAGCCGCAACACAAATGCAAAAGCCAAGCAGCAACAACAGCCTCAGGCACACTGCGGCTGAAACTAACTTCTCTTCAACCCACAGAGAAGAAACTGGCGGAGAACCACCAAGTGCAGGGTTCACACTAACTTTCAAAGCAATTTAGTTTATTTCATTCGAAAGTTAAGATAAATCCTTTTCCCCAGTAGCCTCAGACTTTTTTCCTTGGAAGGCTGCTCTTGTTTTCTGTGGAGACAATTCATAAAACTGCTTGTTGGCATTTCTGACTGGCTGCTGTTTCTGATCAATAATGAGACCTAATTAAAGTTTGACTGTCAAATTTCGAACTGTTGCATTTGGCATTTCTGATTGGCTGCTGTTTGTGATCAATAATGACACCTAATTAAATGTCTAACCGTTGCATTTGTTTAACACTCATAAATATAATTGCTGTTCACGTGGCTTTTTTTCCTCTCTGGGAAACTGATGATAATGATATTCCAACTGTCCAGTTAAATCAAATCGTTTTTTTGGCATTCAATGACAGGATTTTTTTTTAATGATATAAACAACATTAATATTCAGGAAAGACACTTAGCCTACAATTTATTTGATGGGGGGCGGAAAGGGACCTGGATTATGGATAGGGGGATGCTGGCCCAAAAAAGGTTGAGAACCACTATTTTAATAGGTTTTCTGTCACTATATAACCTATGGGATCCTTGGACTAAACAACAATACTTCTCTGGCTGACAAACATCAATTTAGGCTTTTTTATAATCTTTATTTGTTGATTTATTATTATATATTTGTTTGTAAGTATATATATATGAAAATGTATATATATATATATATATATATATATATATATATATGAGGAAATGTGTGTGCTTTTGGTATTGTATTCCAATCCCTTGTTATTTTTGTCTGTCTTTTAAAGGCATTCAAATTATTATTATCAACCATGCAAGATATGTTTGTTAACAGATTAAACTTGCACAACATCATACTAATAGCCTACCATAATCCAGCGTTAAATGGTACAATTATACAGAAAATTGGTGTTTGTGGCCAAAACAAAGAGCCAACAGCCAGGCGTTTCCCATCATGCCCTGGGTCAGTCGATGGAGAGCAGATACAGTGCCTGGCTCTAAAAACTGCGGCCGCCTCAATCTTGTGAGGTTATCGTTGCCCAGTGTGTGCATGATGTCAGAGCGAGTCGGGATCAAGTCGGACACAAATCTAACCGGCATGCATTTTGCGGTGATTGCCGGTGATCAATTCTGCACAGGCCTGGCTCGTCTCCAACGAGCCTAATAATAGTCCGCTGTCAATAATAGTTGGCCCATTTCATTGTCTACATCGGTTGTTACTTTTGTATTTACGTTGTGACTTTTGCATTCGTTTGGCCACCGTAGCTTTTTCCTTTTTAACAGGTTAATACACATGTTGTATTGGAATGAAGGACAAGAAGAACAGGTGTAGTTATGTAGGTGTATTATCAGGCATATAGTTTGTCCTCACATGACCCCCATCCCTGCTTTCCCAGAGGGGACCTGCATCAAGCCGATCACTCACCATTGTCAGAGGCAGTGTTCCTCGCCTGCAGGGCACCGCGCTCACAAATCTAATCTAGCCATTTAAATGGAGCTTTGCTGCTCGCTCCCAGCACATACTGCGTCACCACTGTGTAATTGTCTGGATCTTCTCACAAGATAATTCTGCCTCATTCAGCCTCAGAAGCTAAAGACCAGAACATGTGCTAAAAGAAGTCGATAGAGCTCGGCAGGATTTTGAATGTTTTTTACATGGTTTTTTTTTTAGTTCGATTTTGATCAGACTCCCCAGATCAAATGCTTTACTACTGTAACTCACACTGTTTTTAATGTTGAATTTCTACTCTGAAAATCCCCATGAAAATATAAAACCCATGTTTTTCTCTTGAATTTTATCCAAGTGTTGTAAATGGGCAAGTACACAAAGCAACTACTAACAAATGCACCGCTACAGAATATTAATTGAATTGCCTTTAAATAATTTGTTTATGCTCTGACGTTTGTTTCTCAGAGACTCTCACACAGTTGCTTGTGTTTTTTAAAGTACCTTTGAAACCTCTCACTGTAACCCTGTTTGAACTAACACTTGACCCTTGACCTCTGCCCTGACTCTACCACAGCAGGCAACCCACTGGTGTGCTCGGAGGCTCGCTTCAAGTGTCGGAATGGCCACTGTGTAGACCGCAGCTTCTTGTGTAACGGCCAGGACAACTGTCAGGACAACAGCGACGAGGAGCTCTGCCTCACTACAGCGGGTAAGTCATTCAGTCAAATGTATGAGGTGGTCATGTGTGCAGAAAAGAAAGAGGTAATGAAACATCACACAGGGACGTGCTGAGGATGATTTAGCAACAAAGGACCGTGAATTGTAGCAGAGCAGAGACGTTCCTGACCCCTCTGTTTCTGTTTTTGGTTGGTTAACTGACACATTTCACCAAAAATCAAAACACAGAAAAAAGCAGCAGACGATAAAATACTGAGAAACTTCAAATACAAATTAAGAACATGTAAAGTAGGACTTTTTTTAATTAGCAGGGTGCGCTCAATAGAGGCAAACGTAGCTGCAGGACAAAAATAAATTAATGGCAAATATTGGCAGCATGAGAATGCTAAACATCATGCAAAAATATCAATATGTGTATGCAATAAGTAGCAAATTAGAAAGATACAAGAATATGAAACAGCTATACCTTACATATATACATATATACAAATACGTATATGCTATGGCACTATGTTTCTGCTAGAATCATTGGTCTACAACGAGCTAGAAAGTGTCAGAAAGTGTAAGAGCACGTGCATGTGGTATAAATACTACACACTAATAAATTAAATATACACTCACTCTACAGAAGTAGATCATTTGTGCACAGAGTGTGAAGATTTGTTGTCTACTTCATGACTCCAGATGGGGAAACCATATGTACAACGGACAATAGTCCATAGGGACAATGGTATTGACGTGTTCATTATCGCTTTGATAAACACTTACATACGCTCTTTAAAGGAGTATAACATACAAAAGTGAAATTTGTGTCAAGGATATGCACAAGTAAGGAGTTTACTGCATGAAACACATGACTTGCTTAAGCTTAGGAGACGGACAGTTAATAACATAATAAGAGTTAAAGGAATGTCTTCAAAAGAATAACAACACAATCACCTGATATGGAGATAACAGTTAGCAGACCTCATCACATGTACTGTAATTACACAATACCAAGAATGGACATGCAGATGATAATCTTTTATTTAAAATAACCCTGTATACAGCCAGGGCCGGCGCGTCCATATAGGCGAACTAGGCAATTGCCTATGGTGGCACTTTGGCAAGGGCGGCGAAATGTGGACCAACTATTCATCAGGAGCAAAATAACAATAATATTATAGTAAAAAAAGTAACCAATAGTGGTAACTGCAGGCTGGCAGCACAGCAGACTGGGCCAGTCCAAAACTTTTAATATTGAAGGAGGGATGCGAGCGGCCCCTTTCAATTTGGACTGATCCTCGTTTTTGTTGAAATCTGATTAACTCAGTCATTTTCATCGTGAACTCGACGAACTATGACTAGTGTTCCAGCTCACCTCAGCTTTCCTGGCCAGTCTTGTTTTGATTCAGTGAAGTGGTCAATCAATCAATCAATCAATCCATCAATCAGATTCATATAGCACATTTCATACGACTGGCGTTGACTCAATGTGCAATTGGTGACGTGCTTATACAAACTGAGGAGGTCTCATCCACTATGGAGGTCTTCAGCATCATCAGGTTCTTTTTACACCACAAAAACTGTATTAGTTCGAATTACTGCCTAACATTTTTCAGCTCGCACCCTCTGGGCACTCGCATGAATTTCTGTCCCAGTTGGTCCCTGTTGCAAATAGAGGGGCGGCATAATTGTTTTTTGCCTAGAGCGGCTGAAGTGCATGCGCTGGGCCTGTTCAATGCACACTATATGCATTAATGTCCCAAGATTCAGTGTGTCAGAAATAACTGCAGACACACCAATTATTGTGCAGGAGTTAGATATGTTTTCTTTCACAATTAAAGGTGGAAGTCTTTAAATAGTAATCTCTATATTCATTCACTTATTCGCTTAATTCAGAGTTCGTCCACAACAACAACAACAACAACACACGTAAATAATTTAAAGATGACACTGTAACGTTTATCTGTTCTGACAAACTGGAGTTTGACGAATTTACATGTAATCCAGCCGTAATTGTTGGAATTATTGACAGGGTGCTTTGCAGCAGATTTCAGAACAGGTGGAAGCTTGCAGATACAGTATTTGCAGCATTTCTATTAAACTGGATAAAAAGATGACAGTGGAGTTGGAAGATTCTGTCACTCAATATGTCACATCATCTGATATTTCTGAAAACATCTCTTAGGAAATGTTTCCTGCAGCCTGTTCATAGAGATACAGCAGCAGAGCTACTGACAGATTCAACTTTATGCCAGAGAAGACTCTGCGCTGTTGTCCACATTCCTCACTATGCCTGTTTGACACACAGAAACACACCACGGCATCATTAGTGTGTAAAATCTAATGATATTGATGACATTGCGCTGACTTTGCATTGTAACACAAATAGCAGTAGCATCATCCCCGACAGCGAGTCTGATGTCTTCTGGTATAGAGCGTCTCATTCACTGGCAGGTACCATTTACAGTAAATCTGGTGTACTGTTCTTATTCCACTGGCAGCTTCACTTCTCACAGGCAGCTGCTGCCTCTATGGCACACCAGTCAGCTTCTGTCAACACTTCAGCTGTACGTTCCACTGGCAAGCCGACAGGACTTCTTCCAGCAGTCCAACTCTGATGTGGACTACTGTCAGTGGTTTTTTCTTCTGTTCAAAAAACAATCCTGTGAGTTCCTATCTTTGTGTTTAGGTGCTGCTGTCACATTGATTTACTCAGAAATAACAAAACAGGCGGAGTAAAAAAAAAAAAAAAAAAGTCGGTATCTATAGCCCACAAGGCAGTAATGTTATTACCAGTGCTGAGATAGGCAAAGTCAGCAGAAACTTGATCGAAACTCAAGAGGCAAAACGTGTCTGATAAACAGGGAAAGTGCTCTGAGGCAGTCGCAAGTTAGACTTCAGAATATGAACACAGTAAATCCTGGCGAAACTTTTCAACACCATTTATTCTCTAAAATAAAATAAAACTGTTCTTTTCTTTCCTCCTAAAAAATAATGGCTCTGATCTGACACGATTGACAAACTACAGTTCGGATAATTGTCGCAGGATATAATTATTTCGCTCGTTATAATTTCGGATACTAATGTATTACCCCACAGATCTAAATTTGATAATCTATCTTTTTATATTTTGCCTAATTAGTGAAGCTGATTTAGTCAAATTATTTTTCACCCGTGTCTGTTCACAAGAGAGATGGAAAGAAAGAGTTCATAAATCATCAAAAGGCCTCCACAACTCAATGCAGAAAGCTGAATAGAATATCGATGGATATCTGTGTCCACTGCGCTCCATTTCCCTGTTGACAAGTGAACAATACCAACTCCAGTGCTGGCAGAATATAGCTGCATGTTGTTATGGCATCTGAGGCAGTGGATCTCACAATGCAGTCTTCATAACAAATACTGGATACTGTATGAGCAGCTCACTGTCTACAGAAAACCTTAGATGATTATGAGAAATGTTTGCAAATGTAAAATACAATTAAAAATCAAGGTAGACATAACATTCAGTAATAATCACCTGGCAGAAAGCATTCTCAATCTATTGCAACTCGGATATATTATATCATAAAATGTTTATGCACCTCAGTAGGGGCTCAGTGAAGATCTAAGTGCTTTATGATACATAATATTGCCAGTCCTGAGTACAGTTATTATACTCCATTTCCGACAAAAAGAAAGTGTTCTGCCTTGCAGCGGTTTTATTAAAGGTCCTGCTACGGTTGAGTGAGAGGCTTCTCAGACTGCCTCCATCTCTAAAATGTTTTCAGGTGTCTAATGATAGAGTACCAAGGTTATATGTCTTTTTCTTTTCATAAAAATGCCAGATTTTTCAGCTGTCCAGCAGAGTAGTGTGCATCTTTTCAATTGAGCTTCCACCGAAATGTACCAGTGCCAGAGTGTGTTTGGTGCAGTTGTTATATTCCCAAAGACTCCCTGTCAGCACAGATTTTCTAGTAGTTATTTGTATGTATGGAGAGCAAATGACCCAAATGTTCTCCGGCTTATTCCGCTGCTGAAAACTTGTGTAGCGCTGCGTAGAGTACAAGAGTTGAGAAGCTCCGTGTGTGTTGTGACCTTCAGAACACATCAAGGACGAGCAGCTCAGTTTTTTTCTTTCTTTGTTTTTTTCTAAATTTATTTATTTTTTATCATCAGCCTCTGCGCTTTCGGAGGGACTGAAGGCTTCGCTGTGGTTTGAAACTCTGCATTTCTGTCTCGTATGAACTCACACACACACATTCTCACCTTACATTCTGCTCTGACTTTCTATAATGAGCAGGCACAGACCTGCAGGTGACAGATAAGGCATACAATATCCGTTCTAAGCCACCTGAGCACGGCATCTCCTTCCTCACTGTCTCTCCTGTACCTCCTCCTCTGTTCAACTCCCTGTCCTCCTCCTCCTTACCCGTAATTACTTGCTTCCGTGTCTTCACATTTGGTTCCTTCATTTGAACAGTCTGGTGAGAGATCAGCATGCAGCCTGACAGCGGACAGATCATCATGGCATATATAGAGTATCGTTTGGTTGTCTTGCCTTATAGGTGTCAAATAATTAGATCTACAGAAGCAGTACCATCCTCTTAGCCTTTTCTTTATGCCTCCAGTGTTTTTTATTTCCCATCAGAGTGATCTTAAACAATTTGCCACAGTTAGACACAAACGGCAGCACAGAGCCGCTTTACTGTTTATCGTTTTATTTGATGGGTAATTGATTTTTGGAATAGCGGCGAGGTGGCAAAGTGGCAAACAGTGCAATGTAACAATACACAATCGCCTATAAATGCATTGGTGCAATCATCGCACAGCGAGATAGAAGGAGTGGGATGGGGGAGCCTGTAACGGATAGCAGAGATAAAGAAACGGAAAGCACACCGCATAAACATAATATAGTGAACCGGAGAGGGAGTCGCGAGGGGCAATGAATAGCAATGGGCAGGAAGATGGAGGCACGCAAAGAGAGACAGGTGATTTGGTAGAGAAAGGCGAGGATTTGGATAGAACTGAGCGAGGGGTAGCGATAAGCCGAGGGGGATGAGAGCAGCATCCATCTCAAGTCGAGCCCCGAGGCCGAGCAGTGTAACTCTGGAAACAGAAATGACATGAAAGCTAGTTTTGCAAAGCTGAGCTTCTCATTGCTCTCCCCCGGTCTGCTGGGCTGCTCATAGCAGGGGATAGAGGGTGCACTGATGGAGCGCATGTTTGCCCCTGCAACGAATTGTTGTTGAAACACTGCCGCAGGGCTCACAGGATTTGGCCAGATGCTGGTGGGAGCCCTCGCTGAGAACAAGAGAGCCACTCTGCATATCCAAGGAAGCATGTGCATGAGCACTCACACACACACACAGTCGCAGTCTCACACATACACACACAGAGTCACAGTGCGATCTGACAGTGATTGTTCTGCATATTTAATTGCAAAAAATAACTCCAGAAGAAACTTCCTTGAAGGTCACGGCACTGACAAGTTTAAAGACTCGGTGCAAAAGTGATGAGCACAGAAGCTTTTTTTAAAAGTGGCTGAGAATCCCTTTAGAGTCGTTTAAGAAAAGTAATTGATTTAAAATGCACACATCAGCGTCTCTCATTACGCATTAATTAACACAAGTAGACAAAGGAGTATCAGATGGTGTGGTGACTGTGGGAGTGTGCGGGTGATTAATTCTCACATCTCCTCTATCTCAAAGAAGCTTCACGTTGGCCTTTTTCTTAGCTGAAGTTGTTCCGAGAGAGAAAGAGTGAAGGGAAGTGTAAGTGTGTGAAGGTAGGAACAGAGCGCCAGAGGATGGTTCGAGGGCATGAAAAGCTCCCACTGGCTTTGTGTGTTTTGGAAGATAAGGTATGCTTTGTGTAGCATCAAATGCGTTTGTTGTGGTGTGTGTGTGTGTGTGTGAGTGTGAGTGCGTGTGCGTGTGCGTGTGTGTGCGCATGCATGTGTGTTTCAATGTGCATTTGTTCTTTCAGTGGACACACACATGTCCAAATTTTGTTATGTTCCTGTTAGGGCTGTCAAAGTTAACACAATAATCCGTTAATGCCCATTCTTTTTAACGCCACTAATTTCTTTAACGCATTAACACAATCCATCTCTATCGAATCTAATCGAATCTAAGGAATCCATTGATACCAACCATGTCATACCAGCTTGTTGTGAAGGAGGCTAAATAACGCTCCAAACTTGCGTTAAATTTTGGCGAGGATAAACTGGCATGGCCATTTTCAAAGGGGTCCCTTGACCTCTGACCTCAAGATATGTGAATGAAAATGGGTTCTCTGGGTACCCACAAGTCTCCCCTTTACAGACATGCCCACTTTATGATAATCACATGCAGTTTTGGGCAAGTCATAGTCAAGTCAGCACACTGACACACTGACAGCTGTTGTTGCCTGTTGGGCTGTAGTTTGCCATGTTATGATTTAAGCATATTTTTAATGCTAAATGCAGTACCTGTGAGGGTTTCTAGACAATATTTGTCATTGTTTTGTTCATTGATTTCCAGTAAAAATGTATATAAAGACATTTGCATAAAGCAAGCATATTTGCCCACTCCCATGTTGACAAGAGTTTTAAACACTTGATAAATCTCTCTTTTAGGTAAATATTGAACAGATAAAAAATGTGCAATTCATTTGCAATTAGTCCCGATTAATCGGGATTAAATATTTTAATTGATTGACAGCCCTGGTTCCTATACATAGAAACTATCTGAAGCTGTGACAGTAAAACTCTGCAATCCTGCATTAAGTTTCATGATGTGCTTTTCAGCATCACATGAGGAAGATTTATGCTTTCACTGCTGTGTCCTCCTTCCTCTAGACTATTTATTTTAATATTTGTATAATAATTAGCAAAATGAAAGGCAAATAAATCCTTAAACCCGTGAAAACTGTGCCGCCAGTGGCTCATAAACACTTTGAATGCATCCAAACATCAATTAGACTCGAACAAAAGGAGCAACATCAATTCTGCAGACCACAATGGTTCAGAAACGTTGACATTCAGGACACCTCTAGGAAGGCATTCGTATTGTTTGCTGGATAAATCCATTTACATGTGATTTAAATTACAATGCTTTGTAAACAAAATTATTTATAGTCTGTCTGCTGCAAGGGTATCTTGTATCACTCTTACAATGACAGAAGCACACACAAGGGTAGGCCTTTGTTTACATACTGCCTCAATGTGTGCTGTATAGTATGCAGATAGTAATGTCCAGTCTCCTGTGGAGACAGGCAGAAAGTCCCTCAGCAAACTAATGATTCAGGAAGTCAGTATTGTAATCAAGACCACCTAAACCGAGACCAAGACATGACCAAGACCAGAGTGTATCGAGGCCGAAACGATACCAAAACCTTGACAGGTTGAGACCTCGTCAAGATGAAGATCAAGGCAGGGCGAGTACCAGCACTGCTGCATGTTTTTAGGTGGCCACATCTCCTCCCAGACAGCCACAGCTTCTTCTTCCTCTGTCCCCCGTGTTCACTTTCTTGGAGTGCGTGTGAAGGGGAGTGAGGAGGCGTGACGGACGTTAACAGTAACACAAATTTCAAATTAGAAATGGGTCAAGATATTAGATGCATTTGAAGCAGGAAGTTTTACATCCAGTCGCAGTAATGATGTTAACAAAGAAATCAGACAATGCACAGGCAATTTAGTGATATACTTGCAGTTGTGGTCTTGACCAGTCTTGAAATAAATTCCTGAGTCCTCTTCGTCTGAGACAGAGACAAGGCCGAGTAAAAATGCGATCGATTCCGAGACGAGATGGAGACCTTCAAAACGTGGTCTTGAGACCAATCTCGAGTACTACAACACTGCGGGAAGTATAACTGCCACAACACATTTTGTTGAACTGTGGGTTTTTTTTACCAGTGACCCCATCAAAGTAATCATTGGCCTCGAGTTCCTCAGAGAACTGTCAGTCAGAGTGAGACGTTGGGCAGCAAACTGACAATTAACATGAGTATACTGTCAGAACATTGGCAGCCGACATCATCCTTTGACCCCGATTGGTTTGATGAAAATTAAGCCAAGCACTAAACACGGTCCAAGATCTGTAAAATAAAGCGTCAGCAAAATTATTTTTAGGAAACATGACGTGTGCGTAATTAAACTTGCCACTTTCTTCTGTACATTTTGATAAGCCTGTCAGCGAGAATCATTCATTTCACAGTGATTGCCAAGGGAATTTTGCTGATTGCAACAATGTATATCCAACTAAAACAGCTTTATTTCAGCCACAATCGCCACAAACCCTCTCTTTTCACCGACAGCACAGTAAATAGTTTTAACCTTCTGGTTTGTGTGCGGAGCGCTACTCTCTGAGAAGTCAAATCCCTCATTTTAAACTCCAGGGATGCTCCCCTCCCACAGAGAGTAATCTGCAGCT
This sequence comes from Sebastiscus tertius, assembly GCA_916701665.1. NCBI lineage: Eukaryota > Metazoa > Chordata > Actinopteri > Perciformes > Sebastidae > Sebastiscus > Sebastiscus tertius. The sequence goes on from CAKAOH010020544.1 coordinate 92,121, forward strand.
TTCTATTTGGTATATCCTCCTTAGGCTGTGTAAGAACTACTCGATAGATCCACCAGCTCTGCATCTGCTGTTTTGCATAAGCACTATGTATTCAGCAACCTCAATTCACAGCAGCGCTGCCATTTACAGGGCCAATAAACAGCAGTAATTCAGACGGGGCTGTATATATACAGCGACTGTCTGCTGACATCCAGCAGTAACTCCTGCCTCTCCATTAGCGTCACCAGTAAACTAGACATTAATATGTAGTGTCAGTCTGATATAGAAAGAATAAAGAACGTCAGAGTGATTAAAAGTCCTTCAGTTTGTATTCACTTTCGGTATCCTTTTTAGCTCGCTAATAGTTTCTCACACAGCCACGTCCTCCCCCAATGATTGCTGCCAGACTTTGGGCCCAAATAACACAGGTGCTATAGATTAAAATGACAAGTTAATCCATTTGCAATTTTTCTGTGGTGGAGATGTGTGTGACGCTGAGATGTTGGTCTGCTCATGCCCTTTGTCAGTAGCACTCAGAGCGCTGGCAGAGAGAGAAAGGTGCGGGAGGGAGCGTGAAATGGCGTAGGGGAATATAATGGCAGTAGACTGAGGTGTGGGAGTGGAATGTAATAGTGCCAGTTTATCAGAGCCAACGCACACTTGACAGGCACAAATAGGGGAGGTTGCACATGTCGCCGCCCATGGATTTGAACTCTGGGATAGTTTCAGGTTTTCGCTTTTGTTCGCCCGAAGCATGTTCACAAAGCAGCGTTGAGGGGCTCTCGGCTGTTGGTCCGCGCGAGAGAGGAAGGCCAAGCAGTTGGCAAGATGCTGTTAGCTGCTGCTGGCAATGTTGAACTGAGGGGGTGCAGATTCCTTTTTCTGTAATTTAAATAGATTAAATTGCTTTCCAGTATATTAAGAGTGCATTTTAAATTCTGACAGTAGCAGTTAGCATCCACGGGTTCTCACGGAAATGAATACCATAGATTATGTTCGTCCACCCATCTGTTGTTTGTGTCTTCTGTGCTTTATATGAGAATATATCCTCGTTTGTTTCATCTTTTATTTCTTGTCATCCCTTCCCTTCTCTCCCTCCCACTCACCAAGGCTAAGTGTCAGTCTTTTCAGAGCTCCTGTTGTTTAAGGACCTCGTTGCCATTAGCTATGGCCCCACACAGGGGGGGTGACTCCCGGGACCCGGAGTCTTCATGAATCATCCCCGTCCTTGAATCGGAACCAGTCAGCCGTTGCTGTTCAGGCTCCTGTAAATTAACAACCTTTCCCTCCTAAACCTATCCTCGCTCAGTCACCATGGTGATGGTGGTCAAGTGACGACCTGCACCCACAGACTCGCGGAGGAATTTCACTCCGAACAATAGCTCTACTGTTGCTACTGGGTAGAGTTGTACTTTGAGCGAGGGGGCTTTTTTGTTTTTGTTGTTTGCGTGTGTTCATGTATGTGTGCATGGGGGTACTGGTGATTGTTTTCCATCACTTCTTGTTGCCATTCTTACTACACTTCCACTTCAATAGCTTTGTGGATGGATGAGTCCAAAGAAAGGTACCATTTCGCAATAATATAGCACAAGTGGCTTGGTCTGTGATGGCCACGCAACCAGCCAAAAACAGTGAATCATGATGAATGATCTGACCGTTAAGTGGCACTGTAAAATGTAAAAACCCTCAAAAAGGACAAAAACAAGCTCATTAGCTCGCTGATTTGTGCTTCTACGAGCATCACATTTGCATTAGAGTGTGTTAAGTCTGGCCTCAACTGCAACATTTCCCGACACTTGGCTTGAGAGACGTGCCCCTCTCTGGCCCCTCAGTACACACTGTCGCTGGTTGGCTGACAGCAGAAAGGAGGTGAGATCACCATGTAAAGCGTGTGGTGCTCGAATGGGGCTCCCTCTCTCTCTAAAGCCTTTTCTTTCCATCTCTGCATCCAAATCATTTCAGTCATTAACCGTACCTCCACTCTTTTCACAGTACACTAGCTATTTTAGAAAATTGCGCCTCCAGTCTGCATTGTGCAAACTCCAATGAGGCTCACAAGGCCATTATCTTTTTAGAACAATACCACATTAAGTGAAAACCAAGAGGTGTTGAGGCAGCACCAATACTCGTAGATATTGACAGCTCATTAGTCACCCTGCTAAACTCCTCAATAGCTGTGAAGTGCTTTGACTACTTCTTTTGAAAAGTTAAGAGATTAATAATGAAGTCCTTAACAGGTTCGGCGTGCAGTAAAAAGAACTTAAAAGGAAAATTTAATCATTTCTTGTTTTTCGGTTTCTCTTAGAAATGTTTCCATGAGTTTGCACAAGGGACATTTTTTTTTTATTATCTCCGTTGGCCCAAGAGAAGGGAGGAGAAAAATGCTGTTTTTGCATTTTTAAATTGCATTAAGTTAAAAATGGATAAAATTATGAAACCAGAGCGAAGAGGTACACTGAATTATGATTCCATTCTCTTGGATAGCTTTGATGAATGTTGGAGAAATTTAGACACAGTACTTTCAAGAGATGGTTATGTGCCCAGAGCTCAATTTAATTTCCCTCACACACACACACCATTTTTTTTTTGACCATATTATCTTTTCTTTGGGCATGTCTAATGCAGCCATCCATAAGTAGCAGAGTCATTTAATAGCGTTACTCAACTTTAGTCTGCCTCACAATTTTTGCAGAAAGACTGGTGTATTAAAGCAAATAACAGGAGCTGAAATATAAATATAAAATGGGAGTAATAAACATTGGCATAAGGTGCATCTTGTCAAAATAAGTGGCTCCCTGAATGCCACTCCTTTAGGCTCCCACTTATTGGCTGTTGCAAGCAGTTTGGATCACTACATAACATCTTCTCGTCTCATTGCTGAATGGTGCTTTACCTTTTCATGCATGATTTCTCCATGATTACCTGACAGTAGCTAATTCAGTATTAAATATTACTAAGAGGCAGCATTATCCCCACATGCATCTACCGAAGCGGTGATGGACCAGAATGGTGTGCAGCTATTAGGAGTAAACAGATGGACACCCTTGAGTGATGCATTAGCTGTCAGTCAGCTCTCGCTATAATGGGCCGGGTTATTTTCTGCAAATGCTTTTTTCTGCCAATACTGTAAGTGTGCATTCATCCATGATATGGTTGAGCTGAAGGTGTTGCTCGACAGACAAGGAGCCACGCCAATTATATGTGGTGTGATAGAATGCAGATGGCGATAATGGCGAGTGTGTAATGGTGTGTGTGTGTGTGTGTGTGTGTGTTTGTTGTGCATGTATCCATCAGGGAAATGCAAAAAGAAGGCAGGCTTAAGTGGAACGGAGGAAAAAGTAGAGTGCCCCGGAGAGAGGAAAGAGGGATTGCATGTCAGAGAGTGCGAGAGGTAGAAATGTGAGAGGGGTGAGGGGGGGTAGAATATGAGATGAAAAAAAAAAAAAAGGAGCAAAATGTGAGTGTGAAGACGATGGAGCGGAAGAAGGAAGGAAAGCACAAGGGAGAGAGTGATAGAGAGGGAGACGGAAGCTGATGGAGATGAAGGATTAGGGAGAGTGGCAAAGCCATTGAGGAAAAAAAAAAAAAAGATAAAACCCCTCTGGATTCATTGTGTAGAAAGACAGGGAATCAAGGAGGGAGGACAAAGAAGTGGAGGGAAACAGGGAGATGGAAACGGTAGCTGGGGAAGGGGTCATGGGTGCTGGTAGAGAGAGAGAAAACCACTAAGGAGTGTGGAAGGCAAGATTAGAAGGTAAACAGGAAATAAGGTATCTGCAGAGATGGGAATAAGCAGACAGAAAACCCCTGCGAGACAGGTGCAGGAAGCAAAGGTAAGAGCAAAACAGAGCAGAGCGCCGCATGGGGAACAGGAAACAACAAAAGTGAGTGATCAGGACGAGTGGATTGAAGTTGAGCCAGAGTGGTGAGGTGGGAATGAAACAAAGCAGGGCAGATAAAAAGAAGAGATGAAAACAGCAAACAAAATGGAGGACAGGGGTTGTGAGTGATGACAGGGAGGAGAGAAAAACTACGGGGTATGAGATTTTTGAAGGAGGTCTTACTTGAAGCTCAGAGATTGAAGAGGGGGCTTAGATTAGTCCCTGCATGCAACAGTGCTCTCATTCATGGTAATTACTGGATTCTGCACCATCTCTCTCAATTGCTGCCTTGTCTTTTTTTTTTTGCTCTTATTGCTTTCTCTCCTCTGTCTCTCTGACTCATGTACCATTAACCTCCCATCTTCTTTTTTTCTCAGTTTTGGCATTTGGCTCCCATCTCCACCCTTTTCTCATCACTTCTCTTTACCATTTCACCTCCTCATGCCCCACTGTCTTGTCTCCTCTCATCATGGGCTTTCTCCTACTCGCCTCTATTCTTTTGCCGTAGCTTCCTCTGGCAGCCTGCAGATGGGCAAGGCTTAAAAGCAATGCTTGAGATGATAATACCACTCTGTTGCTGCACTTTTTTTTTCTTTTTTTTTGCATGTATTTTCACCATTCCCTCCAACACCCTCCTCATCCTTTTTTTCTTTCTCTATCCGTCTCTGCCTCACCCATTCTTCTTCTCTTTATGTTGTTCTCATTGTTTGATATTGTCTAGAGGCATGTTAAAACTATGCTGGAGATTGAGAAAGCCACAGGATAGGGAGAGAAAAGGAGCTAGAGATATAGCACGATGCACTGAACAATAGAAAGAGATTTGTGTGGTGGGTTTCACCTTTGGTCCTTCTCTTAAGCAGCTTTGTTTGATGGAGAGAATGCGCAAAAAAGCAAGGACAAGTGTGCCTGCAGGACAAACGTGCGTAGAGAGGAGAGAGACAAAATATATTTTGCGCACAAAATGCATTGCTCTGAAAACACCAAGAAAAGGCCTTAATTATTGTCACATTCAAAATAAAAGTCTTATATTAAACAGTGTACTTTATGAAATACAAATCTTTTGTTGATTAATATACAAATGATAAGCAATATGAGCCCCTAGGAAAGTGATATTGACAGTCAGTATAGTCCATCAATGTATATTTGTCCTCTTCTAAATTAGTATTCCAGTAGGCTAAATGCATATTATTGAAAGATAGGTCATATAAAGCTGAACATATATGTACCATCTGAAGCAACAGTGGTTACTTATCATTTATCAGCATGGCATGGCAATTATATTTTGGTCCGTGGTTTTAATAATCTCCCGTACTGCTTCAATTTACTATCTGAAAATGACATCGCAAGCTGTTCCATAGATAAGCTCAGATCTTGAAGCATGTAGCAAGGCATGTAGCGTTGATATCAGCTCGCTGCCTTGTGTGAAGCACTGTAACCTGGGTTCTCATTACAGAAATAGAGCTGATAAAATGATGTGCAAATTGACTTTGACCTTTCTAAAACCTCTCGTAGGCCACAAGCTAGCCAACTGACATACCCACTCTGATTGTCTGGATGAATTAGTTGACGTTATCCACTTAAGACACACTGTTGGCGCTGTAGGGGGAGCAGAAGAGAGGCAAGTGACTAGGTAGAGTGCATAAACGCCACATCCTTTGGGTTTTCTCGAGTCCTTTGCATAGAAATCAGTCCACAGGCTGTTATAGGCAACCAAGAAAGTCAGGACAGCCTCAGTTTTTAATGTTATGTTGACAATCCGTTCACACATTGGCAATACAAAACGATTAATAACTTGTCACTAGGGCTGTCAATCGATTAAATTATTTAAACGTGATTAATCGCGTGATTGTCCATAGTTAATCGCGATTAATTGTACATTTTTTATGTGTTCAAAATGTACCTTAAAGGGAGATTTGTCAAGTTTTTAATACTCTTATCAACATGGAAGTGGGTAAATATACTTGCTTTATGCAAATGTATGTATATATTTATTACTGGGAATCAATTAACAACACACAACAATGACAAATATTGTCCAGAAACCCTCACAGGTACTGTACTTTAAAAAACATGCTCAAATCATAACATGGCAAACTGCAGCCCAACAGACAACAACAGCTGTCAGTGTGTCAGTGTGCTGACTTGACTATGACTTGCCTAAAACTTCACGTGATTATCATAAAGTGGGCATGTCTGTAAAGGGGAGACTCGTGGGTACCCATAGAACCTATTTTCATTCACATATCTTGAGGTCGGAGGTCAAGGAACCCCTTTGAAAATGGCCATGCCAGTTTATCCTCGTAAAAATGTTGCGCAAGTTTGGAGCGTTAATTAACCTCCTTGGCAACAAGCTAGTATGACATGGTTTATACTAATGTATTCCTTAGGTTTTCTAGTTTCATATGATACCATCTTCACTCTAGCTGTAAAACTGAGCCTGCTACAACCTAAAAATTGCGTTAACATGTTATTGCCGCGTTAACTTTGACAGCCCTACCTGTTACATATAATATATATTTTAGTATTTAAGTTGAAAAGGAAAAAAAAGCTTCTCACATGTTTTATAGCTGTTCATTTATTCTGTTATACTTTCTTTCTTTTTCTCCATTTCTTTCATTTTTTTCTCTGTTGAATACTGAATGCACCAGACTTTGGTCATTGACTTGTTTGTCAGTTGATTGAGTAGGGAATAGGGCTGCAGAAGTGCAATTCAAAACTGTTTCATACACTATAAATGTTGAACGAAAACAACTTACTGCACAAGTGGCTACCTCTGCAAGGGAAGACCAAAATAGAGTGAAATTTCTGCCCTCAATGAGAAATTCTTACATAGCTGTCATCCAGATGTGTGGGCTCGAAATCCAGCCTCATTGCCAACAAGACTCTCAGATGAAAGTATATGAAAGTTGAAGGCGGACGCCAGTTCTCTTTTTTCTCAAACTGCAGGATTATTGCATTTGGAAAAATGGCCATCTTTCAAATGTTGTAAATAAAACAGAAAACCACACACAGTGTAGCTCCATAGTCCTTTAGAGAGTGTTCTTTCAGCAGGGTTATGTGCCATGTTGCAAATGTTTGACTCTTATTGCCTGTAAAAGTGCCTCACACAGGCTATAATGTGCGTTTATTCACTCTTTAATTGTGAAACACGTCCTTATGCGCCTTTGCTTTGTATGCACTGAGCTATAGGCGATTTCCTTGTAGACCACGCACAATAGATGTGGATGTTTAGACCGACTGGGTTTATTCCTGGGAGACGGTTTTCCGAGTGGTGTTTTATAGTTGATAGCCTAGTTTCTCAAAGCAGCATCTTACAGCTCTGCCGGTCTACTGGGAAACCTTTTAGCTGTGTTTGTATTCACAGAAATATCATCAAAACTCAGAACTGGGATTTTCTCTGACTTGTCTTTTTTTTTCTTCATCAAGTTTCATTTTCTCTCCAAGAATGTTTTGAAAGGTTAAACGACTTCTAAAAAAACAGGGCTGAATATGATATAGTGTGTTATTCACCTTTTAGAAAGTAGTATTCATGTCTTTAAACTCATATCACACCTGTTGGATTCTAATACTATACAGATGTTTTCTGCTGTTTGATCAGTTTAAGCTGTTAGACTAACTGAGCTTAAACTGATCAAAGTTAACCCAAGTCTGACAGTGTATTTTCTGTTTTTTTTCCATCCAACAATTTTTAACTGGTGTTTAAAGGACCGGAGTGTAGCATTTATGGAGCGATCTATTGGCAGAAATGGAATATATTATTAATAACTATGTTTTCATAAGCGTATAATCACCTGAAAATAAAAATCTTTGTGTTTTCGTTAGCTTAGAATGAGCTGTTTATATTTACATATGGAGCGGGTCCTCTTCACGGAGTCCGACATGTTGCACCGCCATGTTTCTACAGTGGCCCAGAACGGACAAACCAAACACTGTTAACTTTTCCTGCTTGGGCCGTAGTCGATAACGTTATGCGCTCCCGCCGCCGCCGCCGCCGCTCTGTCTCTCTTGACATTGCCATTTGCGTTTTCGCGTCGGCAAGGCCACCGTAGTTCTCCTACGCTCTTGGCACACTGGAGAGGCTTCAGTTGGTTAACATCTGGAACCTCACAGCTAGATACCGCCAGAGCCTACACACTGAAACTTTAATGAGCATTACTGCCATTTTAATGAGCATTACTGCCACATTTGGTCACTTTTATGGCCTGCTGTGCCTCAGTTCCATACTAATTTTCAGAGTTTTGAGCTTGTGTTCCTTTGTGATTATCTTTTGAATTATCCCACAATACAGTAAATTGCACATGCACAAAGGAAATGGAGGAGCTTATTACTGCTGGACAAATTGAATGATGTTGGTGAGACAGCTCCAGAAATGAAGCATTAAATGTTTGAAAAAAACACTTTGGCTTTTCCAATTGGCTTTCCAAAGTCTGAAAGTCATTAAAATATAATTTATTTCTGTTTGTTAAAATACAAAACTTACACTAACTGCAAAAACATATTGCTATGAAATCAATTATTTATGTACTGTGTAGTTTTAGCGTGTAGTATGGAATTGGGACGCAGCCATATTTGTGTTCCTCTGTGCCTCAACACACATACCCTCCACAGTAAGCTACATAATCCCCCTCCCTAACACAGTATCAGACGACTCCCTCCGGCTACTGATGATGCATAGCTGCAAGCTGCATTATTAATTAGATGGGCATTGAGTTGACACACTTGCACTGTGTGCCATAGCTTGATGTGTGGTCTGTCTCATCTGCAGTTGCGTGGGCTAGAGATTGTGTTTCTGTGTTACAGAGTATGTGCGTGCGTGCCTGAGCTTGGTGCTGATGGATGGGGATTTATGAATAAATGTGCATATTTTCAAAAGCATTAATTGCAGTAACGAAACGAACGCGTGTGCGCGAGTGCATGGACGGGGATCAATTACGTTGGAAATGATGCAGCGAAAGTTTATGTTAACATATACTGCGGCTGGCTCTTATTGATTTGGAAGAACCCATTAATGTAGCTGTCTAACCTATTAAAAGAGGCTCCTACTGAAAATAAGGCGTATAAAAGATCAACAGGCATGGAGAAAGTAAACTGTTTGATGCGAGCTGGGAAACAAAGGCACATGGGAGGGGGAAAGCAAAACAAACATTCATTGAGCTTTTATGATCAAACAGAGGAAAGAATGCTGTCGATAAAGATGGACAAAAATACTTATGTGGGGGAAATGAGAGTGCAAGGGAAGGAATGAGGAAACAATATTGAGCAAGTAAGCTGTATAGCAAGGGTATAGGAAGAAAAACGCAAAGGTTAAACACACACTGAGTCCCTCTGCTTCAATTCTGCCAATAAGCCACAGGGCTCTGGTGCATATAGCACATACAGTATAGTACATGCATAATTGATTTTTAGAAGCATTGATCCTAATTGGCAGCTGTGTTGTGTTAAAGTCTTTCACTCCTGCAACAAGAGCAGTTGTATTTTCTCCTGGGTAATGATGCTTTGGTGTTGTAACTAGCCAGGGGAAGAGGTGCCAAAGGATGCTGTTTGTCACATCTTCGCACTTTATCGAACACTGCTGTTCAGTCTTTTTGGTCTTCAAGAGGACGTCAGTCAGCTCTTTCCAGCTGTGGGCTTTACACGATGTGCAGGAAGATGCAAATGGATGTGCAGGGAGAGAGAGAGAGAGGATGAGAGACAAGAGAAAGATTGGCATGTGATAATAGCTGTGGAGTATGCAAAAGACCACGCAGAGATGGTGACACACTTAGCATACCTTCTGGTGAGGCAAACCAAGATTCCTGGTGGGATTTTTTATTTTTTTTTTCTTTCTATCTGCTCCTCATTTTCATCAGCACAGCTCCCCATTGTTCGTTCAGACCGCACAGCACGCATGGCCGGCGTTCTTTGCTTACTGCGGCTGCACTTTGCCTTCTCATACGTAAAAGGTCACAACTTATCTTATAGAGAATGCTCTGGGACCAAGCCTTATCTCTGACCTCCAGGTACCCAGCCTCCCCTTAGGCACTGATCCCCAATCTCTCCACGCTTCCTCAACCCAAACCGTCACACTCGGAGCGAGTATGTACCAGCTGCACAACTGACCATCATGCTCCACTTCTTATCACTCAGACAGAGGCCATTGATTCCACTCTAGCTGCACACAGAGATATGAGCAGGAGCCATAGACCTTCAGCACACGGGCTGCGTTCGCTCTGTTGTTCGACTTTGATAAAAGACGCAGGGGCTCCTCACGCTTCCACCAGCCTGACCAGGCCTATTGTTAAAGGAGAAGGGATTAGATGGGTGGAAGGGGCATCAGGGGTCTTGCTCTGTTTCTTAACCAGGAGAAGAACAGGGCAGGACTGAAGCCATGGGAGGACTGGCATTGTATGTGAGCACTGATATTCAGTGTGTGTGTCTGCATGGCTTTTTTATTTTTCTTTGCAGACAACTTTTTGCCATTTCCATGTTTGCGTGTCTGTATATCCATTACTGTGTGTGCGTGTATATGGTACAGTGTGTCTGTGTGTGTGTGTGTGTTTTTGCAGGGTTTATCCCACTTGATCTGAAGCCAGAATCCCGGGCCTGACTTCTCCGCGCCCCTCTTCTCTCAGAGCTCAGACTTATCGTAGCGTGGCCTGCCAGGATAAAGTGGGCCTGTCGTGCGGGGGCGGGGGCGCCGCTGTTCACTGTACCTTTAAAAGATAAGCCTTGAGCAGGCTGGCCTTCCCTTTAGCCTTGAACAGCATTGACTGGCCCGTTTGCATACTTATCGATGCAGACAGAAACAAACATACAAAAGCGTGTACACAGATGTTTGTGTGTTTCTCTAACTCGTGGCTTAATTTCTTACCCAAAGTACTTAAGCAGGCCAGATTATGCAGCAGAATACTGTGTGAAAGCGACGGATATATGGTACTCTTCAGTGGTTTAAGTGATAAAGTTTTATGCACAGTTGGAAAATAAATCTAGGTAAAAAATACTTGGAATTATTCTACAACTGACCTTTTTCTACATTGTAATTAAGAAAGAGGTTTTTATTAATCCTGTCTGTGTGAGTACGATCTCTGCTCTGAGAAGTAGGGATGCACCGATACCAATACTGGATCGGATATCAGGCCGATACTGACTCAAATAGCTGGATCGCATATCGGTGACAATGCTGCCGATCTTTTCAATTAAATTTTATGTTCATATACTATATACATTATATACTGTAATTTTGATTCCTGTTTAAGTTTTGATCACATTGTTGCTACATTAAAAAGAATTAAAAAGATTTACATTTGAATTGTATTTCCTGTTAATTTAGAAGATTTTTTTTGCCAAGTTGCCAGTGTTCGATTTATTATTTAATAACAATTAAATATATTTATATCCATATATTTATTGGTCACATTTTGTTTTACAAAGTTAGGAAAGCAATGTTTAAGTCAAGACAGATGTTGCCTTACACATAAATGAATGATACGCAGTTTCCACACAGTGAGACTTACAGTTTAATAATTAAACACTGGTATTGGATCGGTACTCGGTATCGGCCGATACCTAAAGCCCAGGTATCGGGACTGAAAAAGTCTGATCGGTGCATCCCTGCTGAAAACTAAATCGAATGCTTTCAACTGGAACTTCACTCACTGAAACACACTCTCCTGTAGCCACCACTTCTCAGTAGATAATGTCACCAGGAGGAATCGCTATTGCTTGTGTGCTCATGCATGTTGTTGCGTCCGTTTGTGTGAATGTTCTTTTCTTGAGTGCACTGTTTTGTGTGTCAGCGTTACACCTGAGCGTGCTGCAGCATTTACCTGCAGTGGTATGAAAAATCCAACCTAAAAATTCTGTTGTACAGTTTGTCTTCATTATTCTGTGTTGCTGCTGTGTGTGTGTTCAGATTTAATATAATTTACACATTATGTTGTGTATTTGCAAAGGCGCTGCTTTTGACACATGCTGAACTGGGTTACATAAATTTACTCAGAACAATATTAAAATGATTGGATTTTAACTCCCAGTTCAAAGTGTTGCAGCTTTTTACACAAACATGTCACGTAATGCTCACAAATGGATTTGTTCTTTCGCTGTATAGATGAGGGCTTAAAAACACAGACAGACACTGCATTTTTGTGTGTCATAACATTAGCACACTGACACAAAAGGTTGCATCACTTCAACCCCGTTAACCAGCTTTAACCTCATCATAGACCTGCCAGCCACCTGTGCACTTTGGAACAAACTCAGCAGGTAGACCTGTGAGTGGCAGCCAGAGAAAGACTGATGGTTTAACTGCCACTTATGTGATCAATAAAAACTGACATCTACACGGGCGGTTCGCACACTCAGCTTAAAGAAAGCAGCAATAACCATGCACTACTTTGATCGCTACCGTAGGTGGATGTGGGGAAAGCTCCCTTTGGAGAGTTGGATAAGCACTAGCAGTCTGACTACAAGCTTTTACACAAGGATCTTGTGACAAGAGTGACAGCTATAGCCTACTGTTTGTACATTTACAGCAAGTTTATTCTAAAGGCCTATAACAATGTTGTTGTTTTTTTACAATTAATAGCCCTTTCCTGCACACCACTCATTACTGCTGACCATCTTTGTAAGAAATGCGGTTTTTTAGATTTCCCAGCAACACAAGACACTTCCTTGTCAGTGTAGTCAAGGACGCTATGACATTAGAAATTAGAGCTTCTGAAATGCAGATGTTTTAATGCAGTGCCCCCCAAATGTTGTTTTTGAAAGGCTAAACGCCAACAAATATGGACTAAAGCAGAGTATTTAGACTTTTGGACTAAGGACTAAGGTAATTACAGAGACAGACGGTGTGCCACAGTCTTGCTGTGTGTGTGTGTGTGTGTGTGTGTGTTTGAGTAAGAGGAGGGAAGAGAAAGTGCAAGGTAATGTTTCTGTAAGTTAATAATAATAATAATAATAATTAGAACGTCAACGTTACGAATGAATTTTCAAACTACTCGGTGCAGCCCTACTTCGTCATATTTTCTTTTGATTACTGTCAGCTGAGCACATCTTGTCTTGTTCGTCTCAGAAGCATCGTCTGCTTTTCTTTTTGTCCCTGTCAAATATCTGTCAATTCTGTAGAATACCTGTCTGAGCGAACACCATTTCTATAGCCGATTTGTTTACTGCTCACAATATTCACATCATCCTATTCATGCCCACTTCTATTGGCTTCTTCCAAGGTTTGTCTCTCAAAAACATAACTCCTGGATGTTTCAAATGAAGATTCAAATCAGTCCCTATTCACAATTTAATCACCATGCAACAACAGCAAGCGATGACCAAAAAAAAAGGCAAGATTCATTGTGATAACAATTTCAAATACGCCTCCGGTCCCCTGAAGTATATTCTCTTCAAGCATTGGCAAGAATGAAACCTCCTACAAGAAAAGGAAATCATTCTTAAAGCTTTGGAAAATGTTTGGCATTATGCCCAATTTGCAGTTAATGACTTAAAATATTCAAAACCACCAGTAAGGTGCTTGAAATATGCTTTTAGTGTTGCTTTTCACAATCTGGGGAACGTTGCATACTTAGTTGTTAGTTTAGGGCAGGAGCACATGATTCATGTTGAAAAATCCTTTCAGTTCAAGCTCTTGATAATACATAGATCGTTTGAAGAGCTATGAAACAAAGGTTTTGGTTAACAGTTGGACTTGAATTAGTGGTGAGCAGAGCAAAAGAGACCGAGACACAACGTCATACTGTAGATTAAACTCTGGTATATCTGGCAGTACAGCGCAGTCCTCACCGCTACCCATTTATGAGAAGACAAGTCCTGTTACAAACACCCTGCTGCTGCTGCCAGACTCTCAGTAGTAGGGCTAAGATTTAAACAGTCTTTCCCCTCTACTGGATGCCTCTGAAATAGTTGTTTTTCTCCAAATATCCATGAGACACCATCATTTGCTGATCAACTCAGCCTTATCCTCCTCCGCATCAAACACAGTCTTTCATCATGTTTTTGGTCAGATCACCTCTGGTACCATTTACCTTTTCAGTTGACCTTGTACCTGACTTCTAATAAATCCAGCTTATGTTAGAGGCCGGCCAGCTGTGATGGAAAGAAAATGTGGTGTTTTAAAGTTAAGGCTGCTCATCCACAGGGCTTACATAATATTGTCCTCCAGGACACGCAGCAGATAAATGTGAAAGCAGGGTATTTAAATGCACTACTGCGCTTACATAATTCTGTTCTCACCGATTTTAGCGTTATGGCACACTTAAATCATCCTCATGACGGGAATATATTATAAAAAAAATCCATCCATTTAATACGATATTCACATTCTTTATTTTTCACATTTGAGCTTAATGAACATCCTAATTCTCTGGGAATGTCAGTCAGAGCTCTTCCTCCACATTCAACCCCAACTCGTGCTACTTCTGTATTGTATGAAAGTTTTGTAAGTCACTAAAACCAATTTTCCCCTCGACTGTCAATCGTCCCGTATCGGCCTCCCTGTCACCGAGGCTGTCAGATGAGTCTCCTCTGTGACTCCTGCATGTCATCCCACCTGCTGTTTTTGTCGATTCTAGCCGCAGGCTACAGTTTATAATAGTCTCCTGTCACTCCTGAGGAGGCTGATCGAAGCCTGCAAATGCACACAGGCCTGAATAAGACTCTTAATCTCCGCCGTCTTATCACTCAGCTCCATCACATCTCGATCTGTTTGCGCGCATGCGTCAGGCGTATGCGAGTTCTGTTTGTGTCCACTCTCAGCTTAGCCTCCTCCCCCTTCCCAACTCACCTTTCGGCCCCAAAGAACAGTTGCCATGGTGACCGTACCCGTCAGGTTTGGTGGGAGGGGATCTTAGTTAAAGGCTCTCAGCGTTCCTGAGCAACCTCTCACCCTTCCCATTCTTCCTTTTCCTCCAGGCAAAAAATAGCCTACCCTTCACAACCACTGAAAGGGTTTCTAAAAGAAAGAAAAAAACTCCCTCTGTGCCTCAGTTGAAACATGCAACATGTTGCGAATAGAACGATGAGTGACGTGTCTTTGTTTTTGCAGATCCTACTGAGTCTGATTCCCTGTGAAACACAAGCAAAAGTGGTATTCATAGCACATCTTTTCACCAACACGCAAAAGCCTGTTATTCATGAACATACCTTAGAGTCTCTCCCCGCCGCGCTACAGAAGCTACTCGTCTGTCCCACTTCTCCCATGTTCCCCCATCAGCAGCAACATTAAGTCCTTTGTACTGCAGATCCAGTAGTGGAAACTTTCTTGTTTTTTTCTCTCTGCACACCAAATAGAAAGCTACCTCCAGCAGCCAGTTAGCTTAGCTCAGAATACAGACTGGAAGCCGGGGGAAACAGCTAGCCTGCACTGCTAAAGCAATAATTATCACGTTGTGTGTTGTTTGTTTAATCCGTACAGAAACCAACATGAAAAAAAGCATTTGGGCTTTTAAGTGGATAATGTGCTGGACTATTTCTGAGACAGGTGCAGTGACCTCAGTGAGTTTCAGCTGGTTGCCTGGCAACCTCACAGTGATGAGATGACGCCGTGAAGTCACTGCGCCTAGCCAAGAAATATGCTGCCTTCACATGGAACTTTTGAGTTTGTAGTTACGTCATGAGAAGTCGTGCACACAATATGCTTGGAGTTCACTGCTTGGAGAACACTGCTGCTAAGCAAGGGCATTATTACATTACCGTCAGCATCTAGAAGCCACTGAGGAATAGCAAGCTAGCAAGTGGGTAACGTAATGCAGGAAAGGCAAAAGCATTATGACAGTGGGAAAAGATGAGGCCGTTGGGAATATCAACATTTAAAAAAACTCTATACGATTAAAATTACAATATATTAACTTTTTTATGCACCGAAAAATTAACTTCCATGGCTTCCACCATTTCCGACAACGTCAGCAAACACGTCACAACACATGAACTCAGAGCTTTCAGAAAATCTACTTAGGTTGTGAATACCACAACAGGAGGGCATTCACACAGACTCTTCTCGTGAACACGGTAAACATCACCCCATTTGAAGGCAGTGATAGTCCAGCACATAACACCCCACAACATGTCACACAGACACGAGAGTGATATCAATCTTCTCCTCTAACTCTTGGCAAGAAAGCAAATAAGCCTATTTCCCAAAATGTCAAATTATTTCTTTAATGAAATTTACTTTTGTGTCAGGACAACAACCCACAACGTTTTGAGCTATAAGACACCATTCAGCTAGATAATACAGAGATGTGCCTATAAGCACATACAGTATATACTGTACTGTATATGCATATACGTTCACATACACACATACAGTATGTCACCTCAGTTTAACGACTTCCAAATGCTGCACCATACATAAAATATGAGAACCAAATGTAGTCAACATTCCACCAGTGATAGTGGAGAGAGACAGGAAATGTGGGGAAAGAGAGTATGGGAATCGAACCGGGGACTTGCTGCTGAGGGCATTTTGCGCCCAGGTGGTATGCGCCCTAACCACTCGGCTCTCACATCTTATTATTACAAGTACTTAATGTTGTACTACTCACTTCATTCATCAGCTGCACTACTTTTTTTTAGCCCGATCCTTGCTCTCTATTATTTTACAGTCAACGTCTAACCTTTTTGCAATAGCTGCTCCTTAAATGTATCAGTCAGTTGTCTTCCTTTCACCTGCCTTTCAACCTCCCTGTCCTGTCCTCCCCATCTATTCCCCATTCTCCTCCTCCTCCTCCTCCTCCTCCTTCTCCTCCTCATCCTCCTCCTCTTCCTCCACTGTGGATGTTCTCCAGATGCTGAAGTCATTCATTAACTTTAACCCACCTCCCCTACGCTCTGCTAGCAGCCCACAGTAAGCTGTGACTGAGTGTTATGGGGGGGTCTGATAGTGGCAAGCAATGGAGCGGACAAGTTATTACAGGACAGGCAAATAGAGGCCCGATGAAGCATGAAAACCTCCCTTCCCCAAAGCGCCACTCAAACACATGCACACACACACACACACACTGAGAGATACAGACAGAGAGACAGAAGGACACAGTTGGAGACAGACACAGGCTAACACAAATATACAGGCTCTCCTCTATGAAGACCATGAAGACATAAAGAAGTTCTTAATAAGAAAAGAAGACAGGCAGGCTTATAGAGACACACACACACACATACACATACACACAGCCTGTCCATTAATGCCTTCTCTCTCGGTGCATGCTAACGAGAACAGACATATAGTACATGACGGGGCACAGCAACAGGAACAGGGTGACAGCACGGGACATGAATATTAATACCGGGATGCCAAAGGGATCTGGAACAGTCTCGACGCAGAGCAGTTAACATGCTTTGCTTCCCAGTGTGGCTTGGCAGGGCGGCTTTCAATCAATCAATCTTTTATGTCCCACCAGGGGGACGTTTGTTGGCAGGGAGGGTTTGTAAAAACAATATCACAGAACAGAGGACAACGAGGGTGATCACACGCTAAAGTAAAGGGTTCAAACCCTAAGAGAGAGAGAGAGAGAGAGAGATGAAAACGCGTATTTAGAGAATAAATAGTCCTAAAAGCTCTACAACCAGCGTCTAATTTTTCAGTGAGTTGAGAGCTCTTGCGCTCTTGTTTAAAACGCAGGCAGCCTGAAATGATTGCATGAAGGCAGTTGCTCTAAAGGCTTTGGCAGGTCAGAGCGATAAAAAGTGTTTAATTTGCTGCAAATACATTGTGTCAAGCAGCGACCTAATGAAAAATCCAACATCCTTTCATTGAGGACAATGGACCTGCACAGACTTTGGTATAACATGCAGTGAGAACATCAAGTGTTTCACAGGTTTCTTGTTAGATGAAATACACCTTGGTGTTTCACAGTTTCTTAGCCAGGATGCCTGTATCAAAAGCCATTTATCAGTGTTGCCCGGGTGGATATGTCTCGTCTGTAAGGTACGGCACACAAACAAACATCATAAATCTCAAGTGCAATAGTGAAAACATGTGAGCTGGGTATGGAGGTGAGGCACAGACGGCGTTTATGCTTTGGAATTAAAGTTTTGATCTGTATCTGGATGTGTTATCTAGATGAAGAAGGTTGTATGTTAATGGAAGGTGCTAATCCACACTAACACTATCAGCATGTGGCTGATTCAGCCAGACCACCTCTGGAGTTGATCGGGCTTGCAGAGTAATTGGATGGCATTGGACAAAGTCTGCTCATCAAAATCAATATCCCGGATACCATTTTTTGGGCTTCAAAGCTTCGGTGAGAAATATTCAAAGGTATTCAAAGCTTAAGGACGCTGCCGCACTACTGTACACACACACACACACACACACACACCTCTACACACAACAAACAGTGATATCCGTCTGAGAATAACTAATAATGTTGAATATGAATAATGTTGTGGGATTATTCCTTATTTCATATTTTGGGATTTATATATTATAATAACATACTTAGATTTAAAAAACAAAACAAAAAAACAAAGCATTCAAATACTAATTTGTGAGGTTGATTACCATGGCAACGGTTGAAGCTTCGAAGCTTTGAAGCATTCGGGTCAGCCCTACAATTGTCATCTCCAAAATCAACAAGAAAACATTAAAACATTCTCAGTTGCTGCAAAACAGAATTACTGTTAACAAACCTGTGTTTTTTTGGTTGCTTCCTGTAGAGACAAAAAGGTGCAGTAACCTCACCGCACCTCACCTGCAAGTTTTTTGTAGACTCCCCACCTACTCACCTACTTTGCATATTGGGTGCATAAAAAATGTGACCAAAACGCAATGCAGGCAGAATGCAGACAACAATTGCTTGGAGTAAATACAGCAGAGTGGTTGTGTTATATTCCAGATGCAGACGTAAATTTAATAGCACGCGCAAATTGGGTCAAAAAGATGATAAAAAGCGGTATAGTTTCAGTTTTATAATCCTTTTTAGCAAAGTTTATTACAGCCATAGCCACCACAGTCAAATTTAAGAGTTTGTTTTTCACCCTTCAGACTCTGCTGGTAGTGCAGTCTGAAGAGAGTAAAGGCACGAGTGCACCAAACAACCCACAAGTTGCTGTTTGTAGTTTCCCCCCCTCAATTTTTTTCAGATTTCTCCACCATGTGGCATGGGTTTAGTTAGCTCACTCTGGACCAGGATGAAAGGATTTCTGGGATTTTGTTTGTATTGCCGTTTTTTGCTCGCATGAGCATCTGAGAGCAGTATGTGTGTGCATGTGTGGGTGTGTTTGAACTTTTTTTCCGATAAACTTACTGTATGGTCGTATGGTTGCGAATGTACGTGCCTGGTTGGCGTGCGTGCTGTATATGGGGACTCTATGTTAATTGCACGTGCGTGCGTTTGTTTGAGGGTGTTTGAAGCCAGATGGCATGTCCCCCCCAACAGACCCCTCAACCCAACGCACGCCCTCCCCCTGTTCTGGATGCCCGCCCAATACTAACGGATGAAGTGTGAGTGTGTGTGTGAGTACATGTGTGCGTGCTGCCAAGTAAACATGAGAGCTGTCTGCCCCCTAGTGGTTTCATCATTCTCTTCTCTTCTCTTCTCTTCTCTTCTCTTCTCCTCCTCCTTCCTCTTCTCCTCTCTTCTCCTCTCCTCTCCTGTGCTCTCCTCGCCTGTCCTCTCTTCTCCTCTCTTCATACTGGACTTAATGTGCTGTCACTGCTTCTGCACCTCATTTTATCACCCTGTGGTTGTGGGCGTAACTGTGGCAACAGAGCTGCCAAATGAACCAGAAGCCCCCACACCTGTAATTAGCGTCAGACAAAGTGACTCTGCAATAAGGGAAAGCACCGCTGTGACCAAGCTCAATCAGCTGAAGACAGCCGTACTCGACACGTAGCTGCAAACCCTGGAATGCTGAGAGGAAAAAAATGTTTTTTCCACCCCCAACGCTTTGGACTCTTTTTAAAGATGGCACTTTGTGAATGTGAAATGAGTCTTCAGTGCATAGGGAAAGTACAGCACATCTGTGCAGGCCCTATCTTTTCCCTCAGGAATGAGCCAGAGGGGGGGAATATCTCCATTCCTTTTATTCAGAGGCGTTTTAAGTGTGGCAATTAAGATATGTGGAGTCTTTTATTAGCCCGATTTCTTTTCATTTTATTTTGCTCATTCATCTTTGGCTGAATGTATCCTGACAGTTGTTAGTTAGCATATTCAGTGGCAGGTAGCCAATCCGGATAAAGGAATTTTGCTCCATTAAAAAGAAAAAGCTTGTATCTCAGCAACCCAACGACATGTCTGCTGTTGATCTGCAGCATAGTTTGATTAAAGACGGACAAAGGAGTGCTCCAGAGCTTGTTTTAATCACTGCATGCTCAATAGCCTATTGTGCACTAACATCGGCCCTCACTGTGCTTCAGTAGCTGCATACAAGCCCACAATGTGTGAGTGTGTGTACCAATATTCTCATCTTGTTCAGTAGCACCTCTCAATGGATGGAAGAAATATTTTGATGTAAAAGCGTATTACTCATGGGCTGTGCTATAGTATAACATAAATCTTGGGGTTGTTTTTAGAAGGTGGTGTCCCACAGTAATACGACCAGTAAAACACACAGACACACAAATATATGAGTACAAATGGTTGTGTTCTTAGACAATAATTTTGATTTTATCATGTGGACAGTATCATGATATACTATATATATGATTTGATTTTTTTTAATTGATTCATTTGAAAAAGATGCTATTTATATTTTTAGGCTCATCACCAAGGAATGAGTATTTACTGGAGCATTACTGGATTTGGCAGCATCTTGTCGTGTGGTTGCAGATTGCAACCAACTGAGTACCCCTCTGCTCACTCCTACCTATCCAAGACTTCGGTAATGTGAGCTACCGAGTTCAAAACTGTGGTAACGCTCTTCGCCTCGCTCAGAGGCCATCCTTACCATAATAACACTACTTTAGGAGCAACGGAAGTCAGAAGGCGGCTGGCAGTACCACGGTTTTGCACTCTGCGGCTCACATCACCGCAGTTTCACAAGCGTGTCTGGGAACTATGGTAGCTTTCAGGTAACGTAAAAGCGTGAAAGGCTCTCTTTAGAGCCAGTGTTTGGTTTGTCCGTTCTAGGCTACTGTCGAAAAATGGCAGACTCTGTGAAGAGGACCCGTTCCCTCTGTAGATATGAAGGGCTCATTCTAAGCTAACAAAAACACAATTCTTAGTTTCAGGTAATTATACACTAATTAAAACATAGTTAGAAATATTATTTTCCATTTCTGCTAATAGAACCGCAAAATGTTACACACTGCTCCTTTAAGAGTTAGAAATATAAACTGATAATGATATATGTCGATATTAGTTTTGTGCCATTAGTGTATACCATAACAAAACACAAGTGAACTATATTGATAAGGATCCCTTAAATGTGGTTATGTAAAGACATAATGTAATCCTGTGTTATTTATCTCTTGTTATATGCTAAATATGTGTCCAAAATAATTTTTGAGTATTAGGTCGTCGGGTAGTGAGTCTCGCAAGAGTTTTACAAATATTTCCTTTCGGACACAACCTTATGCAAAACCAGACTTGACTGTTGGTTGACCCTCGTTGGTTGTTGTGGCTAGCAGAGTGATATCATAAGAAGTGTGTTTGGATCTCAGTCGGCAAAAACCTTTTAAAATAATTCTGTATCTCAATATTGCACTGTATTCGCTCAGCCACGCCTACTTTTGAGCGGTCTAATAAACTTGGAAGGATTTAAATCCCTCTTGTATCAATGCCCGTTTCACTTGGAATTATGCCACATTACATTACTGAAGATTAAGACGCTCTCACTTCCATTTCACTGTGACAGTAAGATAAAGATACTGTATGTACACATCTGGACATTTTAGAGTTGAAAGATAACGTTGTCTTTGCTTTTTGAAGGATAAACTACAGCATGTAATTGCCACACTTTCTAAATTACCATAAAGATGTATGTGAAACTTTGTTTGTTGTTTTGTCCTAGTATGAGCCCACTGAGTCAAGCCTGAATCCTTGACAATGCCAGGACTAGATTTCACACAAAAGAAGAATAAAGGAAACTGTCAAAGAAAATGAGGCTTGTTAGCCAGGTTTAGAAAGGAAAGATGTACAATAGAAGAGAGCAACACTAAAAGAGATCCAGCCAAAAAGAGTACGTTCCTGGTACTGAAGGGATCCAGCAGGGGGTCTGTGTGACTCTGTCTCTTATAATAGATTTAAGGCTGGTTTGGAGCAGCGTGTGTGGAGTTCAATTTTCTTAGTCTGTGGTAGAGGAGATTAGATGAAAAAACACTATATGCCCATCTCTCCTCCCTCTCCTCCCTTTCCTCCCTCTCCTCCCTCTCCTTTTGGACTTGTCCACATCAGTTTCTAGCTCTGTCCTCTTAAAGCCCCTCTCCTCTCTGTCCGCTGTTGTGCTGTCAGTGACCTCTCCATGTCCCTATAATTCTTTCTTCTCATGCAAGGGGTAATAAGATTGATGCGGGCGGGAGATAATGAAATGCAAAAAAAGAGAGAGTGGTAGACTATTGGAGAGAGAAGAGGCGGTGGAAGAAGGAACAAGGCTGGAGAGTGTAAAAGGGAAAAGAAGAGAAAGTGGAGTAAGATTGAAAATCGAGATTCAACAGGTTTTTGCCGTTGATAAGCATTCGCTGGAGTGCCTAATCCAGGCTGAGTACAGTTGTTGTATATCATAACAGCAAGGTACATGTCATCTCCATGTCAGTAAATTACCAACAAGAGAAGAGTATAGAGTGGAATAGCGGGTACAGAGGAGAGGAGGGAGCAATGGAAAGCACAAAGCTGAGGGGGAGGAAGAGGGAGGCATTAGAGGAGAAGCGAGAGGGGGAAACAAAAGGCACAGGAGTGGTGAAGAGGAGGAGGAGAGGATGGGAGGGGAGGGGAGAGATGTGGGGAGAAGGCACTCTGATGTAATTAAAGTGGCTGAGTTGAGAGGCTGCACCTTGCCCCCCCCCTCCCCAAGCCTCCACATATGGAAGGTTTATGAGTTTATGAATAGAGTATAGAAGCACTGTTAGAGGTGCCAATGTCACGGGAGAGCTGCAGAGTGAGGTTATTTATGTTGAACACAAGTACATCTACTATATGCAGCAACTATTAAACATGCACTCAGAAATTCTCCAACATGCCCCTGAGGTTGGGTTTACACCCTCGAGATGAAATTCCAGATGATGAATAATGAAAAAAGCTGATTGTGTAAACCATTTATCTATTACTTTTAGCTATTTCAACCATTACCGTTAGTCAAGCTTTATAAAGCTTATATCCATTACTTTTAGCTAACTATTTCAACTATTTACAGGGCTGCCAACTCTCACACATTGACCGTGAGACTTACGGTCATGCAGTGAAAAACAAATTTACATCTGATAACTTATATATAGCTACCAGTGTCTGAACTGGACCAAAAAAAGGAGCCAGTACCCTAATTCAGCAGTTGCATGACATCATCATCAAGAGTCTTGAATATATTTTTATATTTATAAGTATATCTTGGTAATATATCCCACTTGATGTATTTTTGTATGCATTTCATTGCATACATTATGCCTACAGAACATAAAACATGCATAAACACAGTTTGTAAATATATATTTGGTTAACAAAAACGTATTGATACAAATTAAATTGTACACAATTGTATCATTGCAAATATGCTACAATAAAACCAATTTAAAAATGATATCTGTTGGCCTACAGATTGAATCGGATAATGAGAGGTATGGCTGTGTATTGGTTAAGAATCTGGCGATACAATATGTATCATGATACAGGGGTTACCATTCAATATATTGTGATATATTGCAATACAGTAAGCAAGGCGATATTTGCGATTTTTTTTAAATTTATTTTAGGAAAACTATCATAGTATAAAGCCACCATATGCCTAAAATCTGAGTAAAACAATTTACTTTTTTTAATGCAATCACAAAAGAGGGATCTACATTTACATTTATCACAGTCCTGTAGCATCCAACATCATAGCACTACTTTGAAAGGGCACTTACACTGAGAGGGCGCATCTCTTTGCAATGAAATAAAGTATTGACTGAGTTCATCTTTGCATGTAAACTATTAAATAAAAATCAATACAGTGTTTTCAAGAATCAATACAGTATCACAAAACATAATATCGCAATATTATTTTTTTCCGATATTTTCTTACATCCCTAATGAGAAGGAATATCAAAGGCATTTTTGCAGCATTAAGCTAGCTATGTGTTTACACAGAGACGCAGTTACACAGGTGTTTAGGGATGCGCACCTAGACTCACCAGGAGGTGGCAGTACGCAAAAAGAAGTAAGTGTACTCGTGGAGCAAAGCAAGCAGCTGACAAATCTGCTTGCTTGCCTATACCCTGACAACTGCAAAAGTACCCCTGGTTGCGAAATCACTGATCTACTTCAGCTTGTATCCTGACTGACAGCAGGCCATGCAGCGCGTCTTTAGAATTCCGGTTGTTGTTGTTGTTGTTGTTGTTGTTGTTGTTGTTGTGTCACACAAGACTTGTATGAAACTGAATAAGCTAAAAAGGACAGCTTCCTTCACTTTGGACTTCACCCCTTGTGCGGTCAACAGTGTCCAAGCACTTCCGACAGCACATATGTAGCCTACTTTAGCCTTTCAAGTCAAGTTTGACGAGACAGGAAAGCCTCTAGTGAACTTTGATGTTCAGCTTTGATCATGACAGTTACATCAAATGAATTTGGTACAAAGTAGCACCGTCAGAGATGCTAGCAGGACCAGGCAATACTGTATATGTAGTGTGGGCACACCATCAAGAGAGATTTCGGTGACGGTAAAAGTTTGAAAAGCAGTAAAACACAACGAAGTTAAGTTTCTTTAACATAATATATGTCAGTCAGAATGTTACTGATTGGCAATACGTACAGAGATTTTTTTTTATCCATAGAATTTAAATAGAATGATTTAATCATGAGTGTGTGGCTTTTTCCCTTGTTCCTTTGATGTACCTTAAACACATCTCAGCTATCCAGGACTTTGATGTGCGAATCCATACTTCACAGAAATGAAATTTCTCCCTTCAAAGGACATACAGTGTGAATGATGCGTCCGTACGGTACAGGTTTGTGATTAGGACTCCTTTCTTTTGAATCTGAATCACCATCGTTATTATGCAACCCCCCCCCTCACCTATCTTTGAATATGGTGATCACACCTTTCTTTGTACCGTAACTACAACTAACAGCTCAAAATGGGCTGAACACCGAATGCAGAGCTCAATCACACTCACAGCGGGGGAGGGGGGTGCAGACACACACAGGACCTCTCGCCTCTGACAGAAAAGAAGCTTGCTTCAGTCTCTTTTTCATTTTCTCTCTGTCTTTTCATCTCCTGTGTGATTTGAAGCAGCCTTTCACAGCCTCTATCGCTAATGTACCGAATAGGCTCCCATTGTTAATGTTACTGCATTATGAGTTCCTTTTGTGTGTGTTTCTCTCTGCTCCCGGAGGACTGCACTGAAACCTGATAGGCGGCAATGGGTGGCAGCGGTGGGATCTCTTTATTTGTGCTTTTTTTTACTAGGTAATTATGGAAATAATTCTTCTTTGTTTTGGCCTTTCTCTGCTGAGAGTCCAGTTCATAATTAATTGGTAGCGTGAAAGACTGGCCAATTTTAAATCACAAGGGAGGGGTCGAGGGGGCTTGTTTTATTGGCTGGTGGCTGGTTGGGGCAGCGGGCGGGTGGAGCATCTGAATTAGATTAGATTTAATTAAGGCATGGGGCCTCTGACTACACACTGGTACATAAATAGGCTGTATGCCAGGCTGGTTGTTGTTGGGAATTCAACAGCATGTGTGCACACACTCTCACACACACACTGCTGAAGACTCCCTCAGGCCTTCAAGGTCAGGTAGACAGAGGAAACATGCAGCATGGTGTCTGGAAGAATGAGAAAACAAGCTCAAAAGAACTCCTCCTCTAATGATAGCTTGTTGCTTTGTCCACACAAATGGTCTGACTAATACTGAGCTTTGATAGTCTCTCCAACCCCCAGCACCTTCCACTTAAAGGAGTAGTTTGTCATTTTGGGAAATACACTCACTCGCTGCTGAGAGTTATAGACAAGAAGATTGGTACCACTCTCGTATCTGTCAGTTAAACATGAAGCCAGCAGCCGCTTAGCTTAGCTTAACTTAGCATAAAGACTGGAAACAGGGGGAAACAGCTAGCCTCCATCTGTCAGAAGCTAACAGAACCACTTAAGTGCAACTCTAAAGCTCACTAATTAAAAACATTATATCTCGTCTGTTTAATCTGTACAGAAAACTGAAATATAAAAAGGACACATTGCAGTGTTACAGGGGACGTGTGCCAGACAATTTCTGGAGGCACAGTCACTTCCTGGAGTCTTGCCGTCGTCGTAAGGTTTCCAGGCACCCGGCAGAGACTCCAGGAAGTCACTGTAGCCCGGCCAAGAAATAGTCTGTAACCCAGATGAAGGTGAAACGTCAACTTTAAATTAAAGTATTAAAGAAACATAGCCCGGCTGCTTCCATATGTCCTGTTTTTCAGTCGGTGTGCTAAGCTAAGCAAGCCAGCTGCTGTCTGTAACTTCATATTTTACTGTACGGGGTGGTGAGTGGTTTCTCGGCAAGAAAGTGTATTTCCCAAAATGTGGAACTAGTCTTTAATGTACGCATTGTGACCTCTATCAATGCAGGTTTTGAATTCCAGTACATATGAAGATATATTACATAATCTACTTGGAATCAGAAAGTTCCCTTTAGTCGGTGTAGCTTTGTAAATCCCACCTACAGGGTCTGAAATTAGCATCCACCACCCACCAAATGCAGGTAAATTGTTGGAAGTGTCGGATAAAATCGTCAGGACAACCGCCACTTTGGCAGACAAACGCCGGGGATGGGAGCAGAGAATCGGTTTCCTAGTTGTCCAATTCCTTGGCATGTCATGCCTCCGTGACTATTGATTCCTCTTCAATGCTTTCTAACAGTTATGCATGCACAATGACGCATACGCACGCTGTATCATGTGTCAGTTTGTTTGGGACAACAACATTGTGGAGAGAAAAAAAAACGCTTAAAAGCATGGCGCTACTATTACTAAGCCTGAGGGGAAGCACCCTATTTTTTCCCCTGATAATGCGACACTGTGAACAACAAATCTGTGTTGAAACCAGCAGGAGGAGAGTTAGTAACGTTACCTGTTAGGAGCCGGTGGGCAGCACCGTCCTGCTTCGTTAAATAACGGAGCTACTGACGTTAACGGAGGTGCCATTACATTATTAGGTGTTCAAGCTCTGCTCAGTAAAAATAACTATTGAGCAAATGTAGATTACAATGTTATCATGGTGCGTTCAAATGTAATTTCGTAAAATGAAGTTTTTGGCGAGCAACTTCAATAACTACAGTTGTTTGAAGGAGATGTTTTCACAGCAATGTAAAATATATATTGGAGAAGGAATTATGACTTGTTTAACTGCTAGCTCTAAGCAGCTTATAATACATAATTAAAACTACTAATGCCAAGATTCTTTTTTAATCAAAGCAAATATTTAAATAATCCCAATCATTTGAATTATGTTCATGCAAATAACCACTATAGATGACAATAACAATGTGCAGCACAGTACTGTGTACAGTATACCCTCCCATCCCTGAAAAATAGGGCTCTTCGGAAGCTATGGTGTAATTTGAACACTGTAATTTACCATTGCATATGTTTTTTATTTAAAATATATCGAACATTGAAGGACATCAGATCTAAAATGTTATTCCTTCATTTGTGGCAGACAAAAAAATACACTTGCCTGCCACAGTGGCAGGCAGTTAAAAAGTTAATTTCAGTCCCTGCACACCGATAACTCACCACAACAGGGTCACACTGGTTGACTTTTTGTGGAGCTCTGCACATTTCGTTTCGTTTCGTTTCTTTCACCCTGTAGCTCTAGCTTGTACATGTTGGGGGGAATCTCTACCCTGTGCTAAACACAATATCCCCCCAGAGCCTGTAAGTCTATGTAAGCCTGGAATACTTCAAAAAGCTCCAAAAAGGTCTTGCCTGCTTTGCAGTTTCCGGGGATCTAATCCTTACAGATGGAAGCATTTTCGGACTATTGATTCAACCTCGAGATATCTGGCAATGGTCACTTCCTGGCAAGCTTTATGGGCAATATCCTCAGCATGATGTCTAGTGGACAGAGATGTGAGTCGTTTAAAGTGTATATTAGGCGTTAATACACACTGTTAAGCAGCAACACAGAATCCTCGAAGACAGAGTATAGACAGTACTCCAAAGGGTGTTTTGAACTTTTAAGAGGCACACGGAGGTTTGATGTTTACAGCCCCCTGAGGCATTAGTGTAATTTGAACTGAAACAGCAACTGTAAAAGACTTTTATGTAGCTCATTCCTCATTAGCACAGCCCATACTGCAGCTCTGTAATAAATAGGATTCCTTCCACTCTCCCTCCCTCTCTCTTTAGTTCAACAGTACTGTCTGCCGGTAAGCAGCAGAAACACCATTTACATGAGCCTCACCCCGAGTGCCTGATTGAAATTCTCACGCTGTAATATCAGTCAGCGGAAATGTTTAAGTGCTATTCCCTCATCCCATCTGGAATAATAAGCTGCAGTGCTCTCTGGCATTACAGTACTCCCTTTCCTCATTTCAGGCAGCGAGTTGGCTGCTCTGCGTTTCTCACCACCGGCCACGCGAACGTTAAGTTCCCTGGATTCCTAGGTAGTTTCGCAGACTGCCTGTTTCCCTGCGACAAACATGGTAATGTGTGACGGCCTCTGGTGCCTTCTCTCATCCTAAACGCCGAGCAACTCAAGTCGTGTTTTATCGAAAACTGCTGTGAGCTGTTTTGTCCTCAAAAAGAATTATTTAGCCTCTCTGTTCTTTCTCTTTCTTCATAATAAGGAGTGAGGTCTCTTGCTTGTGAACTGTGGGCTCAAACTAGCCTCTGCACTGAACACGGCGCTGCTCCATTTGTTCTCCTCGTCTCTGGAAGCTCTCGGGGAGAGTCTGACTGCTGTTATGCTTATTATGTAGCGCTCTCATCTCATCTCCAAGAGAGGCTGCCTCTATTGAATCACACAGAATGAACCTGAAAACAATTTACTGCTTGATATTCATGCCCGTCTCCCTCACTCCCTTCTTTATTCCCCGAGCTGTGCAACGCCACCACTCATTCTCCTCTTTCCTCAACCACCTATTCCCTTAAATTGTTTCCCTCTCTATTTCCCTCTTTGTCGTCCTCGCCACCACTCATCCTCCTACATCATCCATCCTCAATTTGCTCTCCTCTCCCCCCCCCACAGAAGCTCCGGGGCAGGACTTTGTGACTCTGGACTATCGCCTGCGCTACTACCCCAGCATCACATACGCCGTCATCGGCAGCGCCGTTATCTTCGTCCTGGTGGTGGCGTTGCTGGCCTTGGTGCTCCATCACCAGAGGAAGCGGAGCGTCCTGCTGCCCAGAGGCGTGAGAGGGAGCTCGCACCACCACCACCACCACCAGCCCCTGCTGCTGTCCCGGCTGGTCATTTTGGATCGGGGCCACGTCCATCCCGGCGGTCCAGGTCTCTCCCCCGGGTCCCCCACTGCAGCGGGCCAGTACAGCTCAACTCCTCAGGCACTGCAGCTGCTGTCTGGGACCCTTTACCCATCCGGACTCTCCATGGACTCACCTCCATCCTACTCACAAGCTGTTCTGGATGTCAGGTGAAAGAAAATAATGATTCTAACAGCTTTACGGTAGTTTATAAATCATTTGGCTGTATCCATAAAGCTAGCTTTGCACTGTAAGCCACGACTAAAGCAGAAATAATGGCGCTAAAAGTTGTCTCTCTGGCAAAGTATAATCTAATTTAGTGTATAATTTGAATACAATGTAATAGAACTGTAATTTAATGCAGTTCATTTTCATACACAGACTAAATCTGTAGTAAAGGATGCAATCAGAGATATCCGTACGCATCTGTCTCAGTGGTGCTCTTATGTGATTTTGCATTTAAACCTGCAGTAGGCAGAATGTTTTTGGCGTCATTGGGCAAAAATTCCATAATAACCTTTCAGCATATTGTAATTCAAGTGTTCTGAGAGAAAACTAGACTCCCGTACCTCGTCATGGCTCTGTTTTCAGGCTTTAAAGAATCTGGTCCATGATAGGAGACTTTGGCCAATCACTGGTCATTTCAGAGAGAGAGCATTCCTATTGGCTGTTCATTCAACGGAGGCAGCTGCCAATCAATCGTAAACTCCGATCAAACAGTCAAACAAGGCAGTGCTGATCAAATATGAATCAATATTCTGTTACTGTAATGCCTATTTCTTACCTCAAATGTTTTCAGAAACATCTTGTAGTGAACTGTTTAGCTGTAAAATGAGAAAGTTTGCTCCAGCTGCTGGGCGGTGCTTGGTATTTCCTCAACTGGTCTCAACATGGCTGCCGGGTCGCAACCTTCGGTCTGTGAAATCTTACAGATGTCATTAGGAGCACCGGAGGACACAGCGGCACCTGATTTTTTTTTTCAGATTACCTGTCTCATGCACTACTGTCAGGATATAGTGACCGTTTTATAAAAATAACTTTTTTTAATCACATTTGCTTCAATTCTACCGACTTCAGCTTTAATGCACAATCAATTAACCCTCTACTCTACTAGTTACTCATTTACTAATATATATTATTTATTTAATTATATACAATAAATGATTATACAGAGGATTGCTACTGTTTAAAATACACACAGAAATGTAATGAACATTGATGTAGAGAATGATATTCTGACATCACTTCGCTACCAGCTTCAGAATGATTGAAGGGACATCTTTAGTCTTTGCTAGCTGCTGGTCCCAGTGAAAATAATAAAAAATCATAGTACAGTCCTTATGTAATAGCTCATGGCCCTGACATCACATTCTTCCTCTCTCTGTTTCTTCTGTGTTTTTCCCCCTAGTCGGCCTCCCTGGTTTGATCTCCCTCCTCCCCCGTACCTCTCAGATGGGGAACTTCCATCAGAGGGTGAGCTGCCGCAATACGAGGGCCCACAAGAGCCTTTGAGTCATCCCAGAGCACATCCCTCTGCACCCTCCACACCCAGAACTGTGGCCTCAGGCACGCAGCCGAGTTCGAGCTCCAGAGAGGAGTCGGACCAGCTGTAGCCTCGCTCTCTTGGTAGAACTAGTTAGAACTCTGCAGGACTGAAGGACCAGGCTGCAGGGCCACGAGGCCCAGGACAGTCCACAGCAAAAGTCCTGCTGAGGAGAATCAACAAGGACTAAGAGACTGTAGACTAAACGGTGTCCTAAACTCGTTGCCTATATGCTTAGGCTTACTGAAGCACTGGACTAAGACGAGCTCATCCTGCTAGACGGATCTTGTATGCTGGCTCCCCCTGCTGGGGTCACGGCTCCACTACACCTTAACCAGTTCCACATCCATTCATTTCTCATCTGTTTCTTGGAGAAATACTGTGTAACGATACCCACCAGTGACCACAGCCTGCATCTCTGAAGAAGTAGGAGTTCATTCATTATATCATACGTGATAGCAAAATGTGACACCTGAAATGATCATTGTGTAGTATAGTCATGATGGCAGAGCGATGTAATTCTCACACTTTGGCAGCACTTGAGTCAAAGTCATGAACCATTTTGCAACACTCCTAACTGTACTTCACATTTCACATCTACAGTGTTGTTTTTATCGTATTCAAATACCTGAATGCTAGATAAATTCCTGTACTGTTGAGGATTACTACTACATTTGATGATTTACTGTACTTAGATCATTATAGCAATCACATGTTTCAATCAGCCTTATTCTTACTGAAGTTGATACACTTTTAAAAGTCAAAAATGAAGACGATACAGTAGTGTAGTGTAATTTTTTTAATAGTTTAACAGAAAACACATACAGATGTGATGTACAAGAGCAGCTCAATCAGCGGTACTCAAAATGTATTTCTTTTGAACAATGACCTGATAATATGGCTACAGTGGACTGGTTGTAGTAAAAAAATTACATTTTGTAACTTCTTCTAGTGGTACGTCAAACTAAACCCATGTTAGTGAAGTGTTTCCGCTGAGAAAAATGTAAGACAGATATGTAGATGAGCAGTGGAGGTCTCATCTTGCTTTTTTCACAATATTTTCCACAATATTTCTTGTTGTCATTTGGTTAAATTCAAGCTAAAAAATGTGAAAAGGACCATTGAGATTTTTTTTAAATAATGCTGAGTAGAAATGCTATATATACAAAAAGTATATATCCTTACCAAGTGAGTTGCATACATCATTCCTCTAAGCAAAAAGAATCACCTCTGTTGGCAAAGATAACTTTTTATTACATTTCTGTTTAAAGACCAATCATGTTTTTATGTAGACACAAAAAAAGAAATCAAAATGATTTTGTTGAGGCCTTATTGTGTGCCAGTTTGGCCCTCAGTGCCTTTTGCTTGTGATATGTTTGTGGACGCAAATCACCTATTTAGAACCTCTAAAAACAACGACAGCCTGGTAAGCTCACATGACGATATACTTTTAAGAATATCTTGTCTTAGATCATTTTTTAATGTATATAACTATGTCATTCTGGAAAATCATCCTCAGTAGTATTAGACAATGACCATCAAATCCATATCTGAAGGATCTGTTTTTGTAAATTTACTATTGTCTTTAAACCTTTGTTTGTTCATTTCAAAGTGTTCAACACTGTACATACAAGATAGGGGGAGTAAAGAAATCTATTTAAAAAGTAGAGTTTAAAGTGAGATGTGAATGTGTAAATGTAGTTGTGCTTTACATCTTTCTTTTCCTCCAGAGCCAGCAGTAAAGTGTGCAGGCACAAGAAAAACAATCAAACCAAAGATAATCATTATTAACCTTAACCCAAGGATATTACCCTCCAAAGCGATGATTACATGTGTCACAACAACTATTTGTACCTTTATTATATTAAAATGTACAAAGGTTTATTGAGTAAATCAGAATTCATGTTATTTGCTGTAAAACTGGAAAACATTTCTCAGGACAAAATTTATACCAGTCTGTCTGTTCTGTTGTTTTTATGTTGGTTTTGTTTTAAGGAATGTTTTTCCTAATTTTTCTGATTTGATCTCATGAGGTTAGTTATTTACATATTTGTGACGTTGTCATCATGATCTTTTTATCCCTTGTATTCTGTACATTGAAAGTAATATAAAATTCTGACTCAGATCCTGTGTGTATGAGTCTTTCTGGAGATCTAATATTACATTTTCTCAGCAACTTAATATATTGTCAAAATGTTTATTGCAAAGTCTGGAGCTTTACCGCCAGCCTGTGCCCCAGACAGACAAACCTTATATCACAGATCCTCTAATAATCCATATTTAGTAGCAGGAATGCCATCTGAGTTTATACTGTGGACGGAGAGAATGAAACATTCTGTGGTGGAAGCAGTCAGATATCTTACTTAAGAAAATTTACCATACCACAATGTAAACATACTTAAACATACTTAAACTCATGTAATTTCTCACCTTATGCTTGGATTTAATTCAAATTTGTACTTTTATTGCCCTGATATTTGCCCTACAACTCAAAGCAATATGACTATCAAATTATGTATTTATTTTAAAACTAAAGCCTAGAGGCTTTTAAATACTAATTTGTCACCTTGTTACTTAAATAATAATATATAATAATAATAGTAATATATGATGGTATGTTGGCACAGTTCAGGCCATCACAGTGATTAAGAAGCTTTGTAAAAAACAATAAATACAGCCAGAAAAATCGAGCCCACATTGCATTAAATGTTTTAGTGTAAAGACTACTGTACACAGCTACTGCAAATTCTCGCTAAACAAAGCTCAATGTTTATGAAAATAAATGACAAAATTCTGAAATGTACCGCACTACATCTACCATGATATCAAAATGTTATCTCAAAAACTGCATTTTTGACAATATTTTTAATTCTATTCTCATGTAAACCAGTGCAGTCGATGGAAATGAAGCATCTTTAAACATCAGTTATGGAGCTATCAATCTTTGTCAAAATTATTTACAGACATCTCTATGTTGTCTAGGTGAAGTACACAAATTCTCAGAATTTTTTCTTGATAACTGAATATTTAGCACTAGTTTGAAATCTGCCTTTACATGCAACCCCAGGTCATAGTGTAAAGTAGTAGTTTCCCCAGGCAGTAAGCTTACCGGGATAGTGACTCGCCCTTGGTATGTGAAGTTGTGAGTCCAAGACCTGGTTGAGGCTGAACAAACATGCTAATGCCTTAAAGGTGTAATGATAACGGACAGTCCTGCATTTGTCATTGGTCTTCCTCCTCTTCCTTTTTTCATCTTCCTCCTCTTCTTCCTCGGGCCCGACTCACAGCTGTGCAGCCACTATATTTGTTGCATGGAGGAAGAGGAACGTTATACAGACCAACCGGGAGAACATCTTCTCTGTGCTGAAGGTCTGAGGTAGGATATGTTTCTCATGCGCATTGTTTATTGTTGTTGAATATTGAAAGCGTACAAAAAAAAATTAATTCAGTGACCTCTTTAGCTTTGTTATAAACTTCTTGAATATTCATGAAATTATAGGACATGGTCTGTAATAGACATGGACATTCAGACATCATTCAGTGTGATTTACACTTCCCAAGTATATCATTATCTCTAATGTCCAGAGCTTCAGTATACCTCAAGCTGACATTACAGCCCATTTAGAGAGCTCATTTATCTTCTTTGTTGGTTCTCAGAGAAGAGACACAAGGTGTTGGGGGAGGAGCAGTAGACTAGATGGAGACGAGGACATCAAGGTGAGCAGAGGTGGACCTGAAAAACACTACCATCTGTACACAGGTCTGTAATGTGTTGTTTTGCATCTCCGTCCTCCAGTAAACGCTGGAGTAGCAGCTGGATAACCACAGGGAGGCTCATCAGAAGCAGCTCAGCCACATCCGAGGCCAGATCTCAGACAAGCAGAGGATGCTGGACAAACTCAGAGTAAGGAAACATCAGTAGAGTAAAAGCATTGTCTTGATACTTGGATTATTGTTTCAGTACGTAAAGTATGCCGTAAAAATGTCATATGAAATCATAGAAATATCATAGTTTAGCATGTCATAAAAATGTCAAAAAATCATTAATATATTATAGTATAATATGCCATAAAAGAATCATAGAAATAGCAGAGAATAGTTTGTCATACAAATGTAATTTAAAAAATCATTGTATAGTATGCCATAAAAGGGTCATAGAAA